>CM024594.1:3636279-3835312 GCA_014182565.1 Eucalyptus marginata | reverse complement strand
CATATTTCTCAGAATACAAATCAAAATACCTCCACCCAACGTTAGTAAAGAAACAAATGTCTGTTTTTGTTGTGCTTCAGGAAATGAAGACTCAAGGGGTTGAGGAAAGCCGACTACAACTCCTAAGAGATGTCAGTGGAGCTTTCAGGCCGGGCGTTTTGACTGCATTGGTTGGAGTCAGTGGAGCTGAAAGACGACACTGATGGATGTGTTAGCAGGAAGAAAACTGGCGGATACATTGAGGGAAGCATAACTGTTTCCGGTTATCCCAAGAACCAAGCGACTTTTGCTCGAGTGAGCGGTTACTGTGAGCAGAATGACATTCACTCGCCATACGTCACCGTTTACGAGTCTCTCATATACTCAGCTTGGCTTCGTCTCGCTAAGGACGTAAATAAGGAAACCAGGAAGGCACGTAGCTAAGATACTCTCTTCTTCATTCATTTCTCCTTCAAGCAAGTAAATGGACCTGGTGGAAATTATGACTCAACGTGAGTTTTCTTGGTTTTGCAGATGTTTGTTGAGCAAGTCATGGGATTTAGTTGAGCTTCATCCCTTGAGGAATGCTCTAGTTGGGCTTGGGAGTTGATGGACTCGACCGAGCAGAGGAAGAGGCTCACGATAGCCGTTGAGTTGGTTGCTAATCCCTCCATTATTTTCATGGATGAGCCCACGTCAGGTCTCGATGCCAGAGCAGCCGCAATCGTCATGCGTACTGTGAGAAACACTGTGGATACTGGGCGTACTGTTGTGTGTACAATTCACCAAACGAGTATAGACATTTTTGAGGCTTTTGATGAGGTATGGTTTGGATAATTTAACTCCGTGTTCTTTTCATTCTTTTTCATGATTATCTCTTCTAGATATCCCTGAGCTGAGGATGTGTGTTCTCCTTGCAGCTTCTCCTGATGAAAAGAGGAGGGCAAGTCATCTATGTAGGGCCTCTGGGTGAACGGTCTCACAAGCTCGTCGAATATTTCGAGGTGCTTGTCTTATAACTTCAATTAAAAACCCGCATGACTGAAAAATCCATGACTACACCTACCGATGAGGCTATGTGGTTTGACTGAATAGAGTTTAATGTCCGAAAACCAATTGCAGGCTGTTCCCGGTGTCCCCAAGATCAAAGAAGGCTACAATCCTGCAACATGGATGTTGGATGTCAGTGCTACTTCAGTCGAAGCTCAACTGGCCGTTGACTTTGCAGAAATCTATGCCAATTCCGACCTCTATAGGTGAGAGACGCGCACTCTTGTAATTTCTTCGAATTCCAATCATGAATGTGCACTGAATTGGCGCCTCATTCCCCGTTTTTGTTTTGTTTCTCCCTTTTCAGGAGAAACCAGGAGCTCATCAAAGAGCTGAATTCTCCACAGCCCGGTTCAAAAGACCTTTACTTCCCCACCCAATACTCCCAGGGCTTCCTGACTCAATGCCATGCTTGCTTCTGCAAACAGAACTGGTCCTACTGAGGAACTCCCGGTTTAACGCCATTCGGTTCTTCATGACTATTGTCATTGGTCTTATGTTTGGCCTCATTTTCTGGAACAAAGGAGACAAAATGTAAGCACAAATTATTGCGTTTGAAAGATCATTCTCTTTGCGAAGGTCAAGCCGCTGCTATTACCTTAAAGTGTTTGCTCACATGATGTTTCTGTTCCTTTTATCCTGATAGATATAAACAACAAGATTTGATCAATCTACTCGGTGCCACCTATGCTGCTGTTCTCTTCCTTGGAGCCACTAATGCTTCAGCAGTCCAATCTGTTGTGGCAATCGAAAGAACCGTCTTCTACCGTGAACGAGCAGCTGGGATGTACTCGGAGTTGCCTTATGCATTTGCTCAGGTATTATTCTCTTTGTCCATTTCCAATAATTAGAATCTCATTCATTTCATTACAGTTGTATTTTCTTGTTCTGTCGTTGATTGGTGTGCTTTGTGCATCAGGTGGCTATTGAAACAATCTATGTGGCGATTCAGACGGTTATTTATTCCCTCATTCTCTACTCGATGATCGGTTTCGAGTGGAAGCTCGGGAAGGTCTTGTACTTCTACTACTTCATATTCATGTGCTATACCTACTTCTCGATGTACGGCATGATGGTTGTCGCGCTCACTCCCGGCCACCAGATCGCTGCCATCACAATGTCGTTCTTCCTCAACTTCTGGAACTTGTTTTCGGGCTTCCTCATTCCCCGACCTGTGAGTCACCTTACCTCGGTCCTAATTCTAGTCTTCGTTCATTTCTCATTGAGAGCATCATCCTCTTTTTGTAAACATGTCATATTAATGCTAATAATGCCCTATTATTGCAGCTGATCCCTGTGTGGTGGAGATGGTACTACTGGTGCTCGCCCGTCGCTTGGACCATCTATGGCATTTTCACATCCCAAGTCGGCGACAAGAAGGAAGGTATAGAAATAGATGGAGGGCTTAAACCGCCAATAGATGAATTCCCTGAAGTCAAGCCTGGGATTCGATTACGACTTCCTCGTGCCCGTGGCTTTGGCCCATATTGGTTGGGTCTTGGTCTTTTTCTTCGTCTTCGCCTACGGCATCAAGTTCCTCAACTTCCAGAGGAGATGAGAAACTACATCTTGTTTCGAAGAAGTAGAATTTTTGAGCTTTTTACTAGTAGGACTGCTGACTGTATAGCAATATGGTCATTTACATATGGAGATGAGCAGAAAACTGTTCCTCCTCTCTTTCTTCCCATCAAAATTCTTTTTGCCTCTGTAATTTGCTTGGCTTGAATCCCCATTTTTTGTTTCTGTAATATTGTGGTAATGTATAGCTGTTTTTTGCCTTGGAAATCTGCTGTTGTACCATTATATAATAGATGATGGAAAATAATATCCTTTTACTTCATAACTACATTTCTGCTACTCTTATCTCTTTTTCCACTTTGATACCATGCGAAATCGTGGAACATTTCTGAAAGATTGAATCGTTATAATCCAAGAAAACATTACGCAAGAACAACAACACCAGTTCTCACCCACGAAAACTAATCACCACTTTTTACACCAGCCAAACAAGATTAAAAGAAGGATTAAAATCTTTTAATGAAGGAAAACACTAGATTCTTCTCCAGACCCTCAGACTCCATTCCTTTTCATTTTATCAGAACATCGTCAAATGGCCCATTTCCGGTGAGCGAGCCTCGATGCCATGGAGTCTTTCATTTTCGCAGGCCAATGTACACTCTGCTCACGAAACGAGAAAGAAATTGAGCACTTGGAACGCCGTGGTACACCGTTTCAGGACATTCCCAGAGTTCACCAGGACCAGAAGGGAGGACCCCTCGACGGGTTCCAGTCCCATGTCAGAATATTTAAAGACATTCGTACAGAAATAACTGCATCACATGCAAAGTCTGTGACATCCTTGGTTAACTCGAGGTATTATCCGCTTTAACCAATCCATATTATGTCTCATGGTGTTATCTTTTAGTGTACAAGCATTCACTTTTCTAGAGATCACCCATCTGGTAATGCTTTAGAATGGACTCGATTAACTTTAAAGTTTCAAAGCAAAGCTTGTTATCACATCAAAAAGTGCCTCCATAAGTTAATTTCAATTTTAATAAAAACACACACACACATACATACGTATATATTTCAAAATCGCTCTCCCCTATTCAAGGGTTCATTTCTGTCCCCTTCGCTATCCTAGAAGCCTATTAGGAGTCATTCCTTGTTTGATTCTCTCGATGACCACTTTCTGCCCTCATTGAACATGATCGTTACAAAATCAATCAATGGTCTAGGTCCACAATATCTATATCACCCCCTTAAACTCAAAAAAAGTTTGTGCATATGTCAATTTGAATGTCTTCAAGGTTGAAAACATTATAGAGTTCATAGCAGATAAAGACTAGAAAGGTTGAAACTTGTTTCCTTGACAAGGAGAGTGTGCTACATAGTTTGTAGCTATTCAGCTTACATATATGTATTCAACTCGTTCTGAATTTCTCGACAGCTTTTTTGTTTTTTGTTTTGACCATGAAAATTGAAGAGTTCGGAAAAGATCGAGAATCGGATCAGATTCGTGAAACATCATGCAAAATGCAATGATTCCTCCTTTTATTTATGCCTCCAACTCCATGAATTATCCCAGCAACTAGCAAATCCAACTCTAGGTCCACCATGTCAAGTCACAGTTTCACAAGATTAAGAGTTGTCTGATCTCCAAAAAGTTGTTCCAGCTTCTTGATCGCCACGCTCGTCTGTTCCTCCTCTTGCCTCTCCCAAATCCTCACACTCAATTCCTCGGCACTTTTTCGGACTTGCTCGCCTCCTTCTTGAACCACCACTAGCTCAATCGCTTTCGCCACCTCCTCCCTCTTGCAACTGCCGTCTTCTCTCCAGACCTCCACGCCGACCCCAAGATTCGCCACTAGTTTGGCGTTTAAGGGCTGATCCAGGTGCATTGGCATGGCTATGATGGGTACACCGAAGACAATTGCATCCAACGATGAGCTCCAACCACAGTGACCCACAAACCCACATGTTATATCACCAGTTACGGTGTCACAACATTGAATGAATCGATTTTAAACTCTAGCATTAGCTTTGTCGGCATGAAATGCCGGTGCTTGGGTGCATGAGGATCTTGGCCTGAGGAGCCCATCCTTGGACCGCCATGCCTCTGTCCTGCGTCTTCTCCCAGAACCCTTTAGGTAAAGCTTCAACAATATCCACACTCTCCCCGTCTCCTCCAGGAAACCTCACCACCCACAGAACCCCACTGCGAGCTCCAGCCCACATGCCACCTCCTCTATCTCCTCCTTTGATAGGAACCACTCGCTCCCGAACGACACGAACACCACCGAGCCCCTCTCTTTCTCTCCTCCAGCCACCCTATTATCTCCCCTTCGTCATCTCTAGCATCGCCTCCGGCTGGTTCTTGAATTAGAGGCCCGATAATGATGACCCCCTTATCGACTGTCACACCTCGAAACCAACAAGAATGGGGAAGACATGGCTATCCTTCCAGCCGAATGACTTCCACTCGAAAGACATAATTAACCGTCGCTGGAATTGAGATCTCATTCAAAGAGAAAGATATCAAATATCTGGAGTTTATTTTTGTATATTATACGGATGATCCGATCTGCAAGGACCATGATTAGGAATTTTTGGATCGTCTTTCTCCGAGTAAGAGACAAAATATAATTAACTTGAATTCGCGACAACTATTCGAAATCTTAGTTAAAGACTGGATTTGTTATCTCATGTTTGCTTTTCGTGAAAAAATACCAATTGAAGTGGAGGGTTTCTTCAAACAACAAAGAGCTGGGTCAACTATTCAATCAAATGATATTGAGCCTATTTCCCATTCCCAAATCATACCCAAAATTAACTGTCAAAAGTCCTTGTGATAGTGCTCTCACTTTACTGGCCACTTACCAAAACCTAAAAAGAGTGGAAAGTAAAGGGTAAGCAACCACAGCTTAATGACTAATGTGTATCTCTTCTAAACAATTAAAGATTTGCTATGCATATCTAAGATACCAAAACTAACTCTTCACACCAAATTTCCGGAAGAGAATGACTTATATACGGTTCAACATAGCTATATTTATATTAGAAATATCCATTTCATATTAATATCTAAATAAAAATTACATGCTAATGTAGTGGCTAATCTCGTGCTCAAATATCCAATAATAATTATGCATAATGCCCTATGACAAGGCGACTGAGCTCTCCCTTAGTAAGGTCTCCTCCTATATTGCCGGTAGCTAGTTAATAAGGATATCCTAAACTTAAAATGCATACTTATAGCCCCTCAATGGGCTTATAGTGATATTGAGCATCAACACCAATTCACAACATCCTTGACAATCCTCAAAGCCACATCCATAATTGAGATCACAAATTGATTTACAAAGCAAAGCTCTGAAGTTCAACTTATTCATCGAATACCTTTTACAAATTCATTTCAAAATACTTGTTAAATCATTCCAAATGACAAATAAGATAATAAATGCTCAATTGGAAGTTATGCATTAAATATGCCATAAACATCAGTTATGCTTTTTTAGCCAAATCACCCTTTGTTTTCAAACTCAAAAAAGAGATGACACCACTCAAGAATGCTCAAACCAAATAATGCGTAGCTAAATGAGTCTACAATATCGAAATCCTAACAATTAAATGAGAATCGATGTTAAAACCGAGTAGAACTCTAAATCAACTATGAATAAGCTAAATTATACTCAAACGCTAACAAAATGACTTTTACACGCTAACAAATTGCTCACTTGCAGTGATGATCCAAATCTAAATATAATGCGAAACTCACAAGCAAAACCTTAAGTTTCACTCCGACTCGACTGTTGCTCTAAATGACTCTCGTAAAACCCTATGGCTCCACAATGCCATGATCCACCATTTCCATGAAATCTTAAAGCTCAACGAAAAATCGGATTTCGTGGCTCAATTTAAGTTGTAGGTAGGAAAACTTCTTCGATTGGATGAATGAAGGCTAGGAACACTTACTGAGCTTTATGAATCGAAATTGAATCAGGTTGGCAAGGTTCTCATGACATGCGTACACTCTCTTTTCTTGCTTTCTGCTCTCCTCCTCTCTCTCTCTCTCTCTCTCTCTCTCTCCCTCTCTCCTTCATAAACTAAGTCGAGTGTGCACTTTCTACTTCTTTGATGTTTCAAGCTTTTTTTTTTTTTTTTTTTTTTGTGGGTCCCACCACCTATGACAACAACAAGCTTGGTGAGGTAGTCCACGTACTTGCCCTCGATCTCTCTGCAGGTCTCAATTAGGATCACGCTCTCCAACTTCTTGATGCTCTCTAAGACCTGGTCCATGTCTCTCGTGCCATTATGCTTGTCACGTATGAACCACATGGTCTTATCTCTATCTAGTAAAATTGTGAAAAGATAGAAAGTTTCTCGTATCATATGTAGAAAAAAATCTTATATTTAATAATTATCTTGGGAATAGTTGTCAATAAAATGCTTCTATTATTTGTGAAATGGCTACGGGAAAAGTCAGGCACCTTCCCTCGTGTTTCGCATTTTCTTCAGTCAACCAATATAACCATAAAGATGGTCGTTTCATCTCTCGTTGTTGTTGAAGTCATGCACTTTGGAGACGTTTGTACAAATTTAGATATCTTTGTCTTGGCTATTGATGTTGACATTTGTGGACTTTTCAACTTTCAAGTACTTTGAAGTTCTGAATGGATAGAAAGAACCACTTCTTTGAGATGTTTTTACGTAGGACTGATATATGTCATGCATCGAAAAAGTAAATGTTCGGAGGCCCAGATCTAGCAACTCAATGCTTTTCTTAAGCATGACTGACTACTTCAACCCAAAACTCATTGCCTAAACCAGCGTTAGACAATAGGCATTTAGTCTTTTTATTAAAGTTTTGTTCATGTATTATGCAATACCATTTTGCTGTAGTGTATTCATTGTCGTATGATACCTCATAATACTTTCAACTTTGCAAAACTTATTAAACTCACCTCCACAAAATTTCAATCCATTATCTGTTCTCTACCACTTAACTTTCTTATAATTTGCCCCTTAATTAATGTCTTCCGTTGTTTAAATGAAATGAAAACATCACTTTTTTGTTTTAGAAAATAAACCCAAACCTTTCTTAAAAAATCATCAATAAAAGTGAGTAAATACCTTGAGCCAAGGCCTTTCGAATGAACTTTCGCAGGCCCCCAAAGATCAGAGTGAATATAATCCAAAGTGCCTTTTGTTGTGTAAATTCTTGTCTTGAAACTAATCCTTTTCTTTTTTCCAAAGACACGGTGCTCAATGAAAATCTTCTAACCACAAAGAAGACCTCTCTCACTCAACTCCACCATCCCTTTAATACTCATGTGGCCTAATCTCATATGACATAATTTAGTATTGTCTGATTTTGTCATAGCAGATAGAACTGTAGCTAAACCGGTAACTGTAGTGCCTTACAACTGATACAAAGTGCCAGTTTTCAGTCATTTCATCAATAGAAGTGAACCTCTCATAATCTTCATAACTCCACCTTCAACTGTAAATTACAACCATTAGCATTAAATGTATCCAAGAGATAAGGTTTTTTCTTCAAATTAGGAATGTGTCTGACATTATTCAAAGTCCCGATGATGCCATTGTATATCTTAATGTTGACAGTCTCAATCCCAATTGCTTTGCATTTAGCGTTGTTTCCTATTAGAATAACACCGCCATTAAATTCTTTATACGTGGAGAACCAGTCACAATTAGGGCACATGTGGTATGAGTAACCTGAATCGAGAATCCTGCTATCACTAAATTTGTCTTTATCATCTACAACCAATAACCAACCTTCGTTTTCTTTTTTAGCAACACTGCTTGATGGGGTTTTCATTTCCCTGATTCTGCTTGATATGGTAGTTCTTATTGTTTTGCGGATTTGCATTCCCTTGATTTTGCTAATTCATATTTTCTCTTTGTTGTTTCGCCTTCAGTTTCAAACCATTTATCTTAATATGCCCCTTAGACTTACAATTGTTACAAATCAAATTTCTACGCTTTGATTTTAATCTGAACTTGCCACTATTATTTCTCTCAACAAACATTCCTCTAGCAACTAAACCAGCCCCCTGATCATTACTACCTTCAAAAGTCAATTTTGTATCTACTTTCTACTTATTTAGGAGACTAGTCTTGGCATCTTCAACATCAATAGTTTCTCTATTAACGATCATGGTTTCTCTACTAATAATCATGGTTTCTCTAAAATTCTTATAATAATAAGGTAGTGAAACTGACAATAAGAGAGCCCGATCCTCATCTTCAACCTTAACATCAATACTTCTTAATTCAAAAATAATAGCATTGAATTCAAAAATATGATATTTAAGAGAAGCACCTTCAGCCATACAAAAAGTGAAGAGTCATTACTTGAGTCTCGACCGATTAGTGAGGAACTTTGTCAAAAAAAAAAAAAAACTCTCCAATTTATACCATAAACCTGCAGCTGTTTGATTTTAATCTGAGCCTACCACTATTATTTCTCTCAATGGACATTCCTCTAGCAACTAAATCAACCCCTTGATCATTACTGCCTTCAAAAGTGAATTTTGTTTCTAGTTTCTACTTATTTAGGAGACTAGTCTTGACATCTTCAACATCAGTAATTTCTCTACTAACAATCATGGTTTCTTTAAAATTCTTATAAGAGGAAGGTAGTGAAACTAACAATAAGAGAGTCCGATCCTCATCTTCAACCTTAACATCAATACTTCTTAATTTAGAGATAATAGCATTGAATTCAAAAATATGAGATTTAAGAGAAGCACCTTCAACCATACGAAAAGTGAAGAGTCGTTGCTTGAGTCTCAATCGATTAGTGAGAGACTTTGTCAAAAAAAAAAAAAAAACTCTCCAATTTATTCCATAAACCTGCAGTTGTTTTCTAATCTAGTACCTCATATGGAGCTTCATTCGTGAGAGACAACTGAATAGCAGACAGAGCTCTTTCATCAAATTCTTCCCACATTTCATCTCACGTGCTTTCCAGTTTCTTCCCTTTGCCAAATAGAGTTTTCTTCAAACCTACTATGTAAGAACAGTCAAGATACGAACTTGCCATAGGTTGAAATTGCTACTCCCATCAAACTTCTCACTATCAAATCTCGTTGTTGAACTTGAACCCATAACCAGAAGATCAAAAAAAAAAAACTATATTGTTATGGCAAATGCAGAAACTATAACAAAATTGAAATTGAGAAAAATAAAAAAAAAATAAAAATAAAAACACCAGATTTTATGTGGAAACCCTTGCGGGAAAAACCACGAGAAGAGGAGAAGCAAAATCCATTATAAAAATCAAGGATTAAAAAGTTGGCTCTGAAAAACTTAGAATCTTTCTATATCAACTTCTTATATATATAATCAAATCCAAGGTAGGAAATGCTAATGCATCGAACTCGAGAATTTGACCAGGTAACGACCTTCCGAAGGCCGAGTTAATCCGCAATGGTCATTATGGCACGTTAAAAATCGATTAGAAGCCAGGAGATAGGTCGGCTCGACGAGGCATGTGATCAAGTGTGGGTGATTCCAGATCACACTATTCTTGTCGGTCGACCGAACCGAGCTTTCGGGTCGATTGGGTCCCCCTGTCCGTATTTGAAATCTTGAGATTTCCACGACAATAGAGGTCGCCAATGTGTCAAAGATGTACATTGTGGCTTGAGATTGATCAACCACAGGTCGAATGCATAAAAATTTCTAAAAGCTACCCGGTGGGTCAGGACGCGCTAATACCGTGCCAGAGTGAAATTAACCATGAAATTGAGATTGAATTTAGAAATTGGAAGTCATGGTATGTCACAAATTATTTTAGGAACATTGATTCATCTTCGAAGGATTTTTAAATGCAAACCGAGTTTTTAAATGAAAATAATTTAAAGTATAGTTAATTTGGCTCGAGAAATTGGAAGGCTGCTTTTGGTCGTCTTTTGGGATCTAAGTTGGTTCGATGGTCAGTGATTATGTGAATTGAAGTGTGGTAACATTGGATTAATTTTACGGGTTTCAATTTGGCTCAATTGGAAGTGGATTGAATGGAATTAAAGAATGTGATGCACAAAGTTTAAAAATTGGTATGCGCGGCGGAAATTAAAATTTGGGCCTGTGGGAAGGTTGTGGTGGAAGATTTGGGTGAGTGGGAAGTGATGTCACATGAGGTCATGGGCCATTTTTATTGGATTAAAGAAAAAGAAAAGAAAAAGGAAATGGTCCCCCCTCTTCTTCCTCTCTCCTTCCTCTCTCTCCCTTCCGTGGGTTTCTCCTCCATCTTTGCTGTGCGAAAACCAGAAAAAAATGAAGAAGGAACCAGCAGCCCCGACGCCGCCGCACGCCCGCCCGGTCGCCGCCGCTCGCATGCTGCCGTCGCCGCCGCACGCCTGCCCTGCGCCGCCCGTGCGCCGCTTGTCGGCCGGCTCGCGCACAGCCCGCGCGCAGCTGCGTTCCAGCAGCTCGTCCCGAGCTGCCAGCCCCGCCGGAGCTCCCTCCGCCGCCGTGAGCCACCACCGGTCGCCGCCTGAGCTACCGCCGCCTCTCTCCGCCGGTTTCCGAGCCAAACCAGCCACCATTTCCCCTCCATCGGCACCAAGACAGCAGCTGCAAAAATGGGTATGGCAGCTCGGTCTTGGCCCGTTTTGGCCGGCTTCCCGAGCCCGGATGCTCGGCCCGCCTTGAGGAAAGTTGATCCTCGCGTCGGCCCCGTCGTTTTGGCGTGCTCGGCTCGCTAATCCGGTGAGTTTAGCTCACTAAATCTTGATTAGATGGTTAATGATGCCTTAAGTGTGCTTAGCCTAAGTTAATTGTGCTTAGGTGGTTAGTTTATTTTATTTAAGTGTGATTTGGATTAAGAAATTTAATTAGTATTAAGTGTGTTTAATTTAAGGTTAAGTAGGTTTATTTAATATAAGCCTTGATGTGACTTAAATGGTTTATTTTTGATTTATTTTTATGTTTCGAAATTTTGGAAAATAGAATAATATATTATATTCCGAAAATCATTAAAATATTATTATTTAAAAAAACTTGAAAAATTATTTTGACCTTAATTCTTTAGAATTTCGTGCGATCATATTTGTGCATTTAGAATTTGAATTTGACAAATGGATGTGACAAATTGAGTGATTGATTGTGATAAATAGGGTTTTTAGTCATAAAACCCAGTGTTAGATTTTGATGCGAAATTTGATTGTTATGATTTCTATTGAAATTGGAGTATGTGATTGAATTGTGGAATGTCGGAAGTCGTGTGATTGTCGTGTGTCGGTTAATGAGGAACCGTCCTTTGTTGAGCTAGACGTGCCCCTATATGGGATGCCCGCGCAATGGATGCCGGTCGCAGTAGAGGGCCGGGCCGACTGGACCGATGCTCATTCGGGAATGCCGTCGACGTAGTGACGAAGCCGCGCGCTCCATGGGGAGCGTGCGACATGAGTGTCAGTAGATAGGCGGAATGGCGAGTGAGCACATGCCGCCTGTGTGGCGGTGAATAATTGGAATGCGTGTTGAGTGCGATTGTGATTTTATATGAAAGTGATGTCGTTCCAATTATTTAAACTCTTATTATTACTTGAGTTTGTGTGATATATATATTGTGCTAACTTTGCGGGGAGGAATTAAGACGAGGTAAGTCGTCAGTGTGAGGGGGCCAGCCGCCCGGGTGTATTTTCTTTCTAATAGGGGTTTAGGGGATTGAACTGCTTGAGACGATGTCTCACCCCGTGGGCCAAAATTTTTCGGACCGTAGATGGATGAATCATCGCCTCGGAGATTATCCGGGCGGAGTGGGATCGAAGAGCGTGTCCGACTAGTAGTCCTAGGACCGTTTATTCTTTTTGGTGGACTGATCCCTTTTTGTGAACTGGCCCCTTTTTGGTATATATGTAAGCCCTTGGGAGGTGGTTTGTTTATGAAAGTATGTTTGGTTGTGATTGTAATTATTTCCTACTTTCCTATCTCGTGAGTTTTTGTCGGGGTTAATTAACACGTTCCGCATGCGCAAAATGAATTATTGGGTCGGCGACACTACCTGGGAATGTCGCATTTGTATGACCATGGTGGGATGTTCACGTGTCTCGGGGTTCGGGGCGTGACACCAAAGGTAGACCGAGAAGAACAGTTTAGCCTCCACAAAAATATGGGTTCTCAGTTTTTGTTTCTTATGCTCTTTTAGTTGCAGAGTCAGTAGAGTATGATGAGATTAAAACCTACAAAGAAGCTATTTCTTCAGAAGATTCAACAAAGTAGTTAGTTGCTATGAATGAAGAGATCTAATCTCTAGAAAAGAATCAAACTTGGGAGCTTGTCAAACCATTATTAGGAAAGAAAGCATGAGCTATAAATGGGTTTTCCAAAGAAAGGAAGATATTCCTAGAGTTGAAGACATTGAGTTCAAAGCTTGTTTAGTTGCTAAAGGCTATAGTTAGATTGAGGGAGTTGATTTTAATGATGTGTTTTCATTTGTCGTTAATCACAGCTCTATTTGAGTTTTTCTTGCGTTAGTTGCCATGCATGATTTAGAGTTGGAGTAACTCGATGCGAAAACAACTTTCTTGCATGGTGAACTTGAAGAGAAAATCTATAAGGGTCAACCATAAGTTTTTTAATTTGAAGGTAAGGAAGATTATGTTTGTCTATTGAAAAAGTTTATATATAGCCTAAAACAATCATCTAGACGGTGGTATAAAAGGTTTGATTCGTTTATAGCAAATATGATGGTTGCATATATTCGTGCGAACTTCCTAATGGCACTTTCATTTATCTTTTATTATATGTTGATGATATGTTGATTGCGGCAAAAGATACATTTGATATACATAATTTGAAGTTATAGTTGAATGTCGAATTTGAGACGAAAGATTTAGGTGTAGTGAAGAGAATCCTAGGCATGAAAATTCAGTGAGATCATGGAAGGGGAAAAATTATATTTCTCCCAGAAAAGTTACATTGAGAAGATGTTAGATCGTTTTGACATAAAAGATGCAAAACTAGTTTTTACTCCTTTTGTTGCTCCACAAACAGATGATGACATAAGATATATGTCACATATTTCATACTTTAGTGCAATTGGTAGCCTTAAGTATGCCATAATTTGTACTTGACCCGATATTTCACATGCTGTTAGCATCGTAAGTAGATATTTGTCATGCTTAGAAAAAGTTCATTGGCAAGTTATGAAGTGGATTATGAGATATTTGAAAGGTACTTTTGATTTTGGTTTAGAATGTGGGAAAATTAGTGACATTCTGACAAGATATGTTGATTTTGATTATGCTAGTGACTTTGATAAGACGAGGTCTTTGACTAGGTACATTTTTACTATTGGAGGTTGTGTAGTCAATTAGAAAACTACTTTACAACATACAATGGCTTTGTCTACTATAGAAGCACGGTATATAGCTATTGTAAAAATAATTAAAGATGCCATATGGTTAAGAGGCTTATTTAGAGAGCTTAATGTGGATCATGGTGTGACTATTCCATTGTGATAGTCAAAGTGTTATACATCTTACTAAAGATCATATGTATCATGAGAGGACAAAGCACATTGACGTGCGATATCATTTTTTTTTTTTTGAGACATTCCTGTTGATGGTTTTATTAAGATTTTGAAGATTGGTACAGAAAACAATCTAGCTGATATGTTAACGAAACCTTTGCCTATCGCCAAATACAAGCATTCCTTGGATTTTGTTAATATTTGCTGCAACTAAGTTTTACTCTAATGGGAGGAGAAGATTGTTTGTTGCTTATGTAGAATTCAACTGAGTAAATATTAGCTATACCCATGATAATCGTGCATGATAATAATTGCGAATTGTGCACACATCACTCCGATTATCAACTTAAGTTCGTCAAGATTCCAAATTAGATAGCATTTTAAAAAAGCGTGACCTTGTGTTTGAATCTCAAAAGAAGATAACGTCTTGAGTATTACCCCCATCGATCGATCCCTTGTCCCTTGACTAATTATCTCATTGTGATGGAACATGAAGATGGTTGTAATCTGTGATACAATGGGATTGGTCGGATGCAAGAATATTACCGAAGGCATGCATGGCTAAGTTATTGGGAGTAAAGAAATTTAACTTACAACAACATCTAAAAGTGCTGATTATATGGAAAAAGAAAAAGAAAAAGAAGTCCATTAACGGCAAATATACCAATATATTTGATAATTGTTGCTCCAAATTCCTTGAAAACGATAAGGTCTCTGGGGGCAAAAGATAAATTGAAATTAAAAGATGCTGAATCATGAGGGGACGGGGGAGGGCGGACTCTTTCCTTAATCATTGGCTGGAAATCTGGACCACGAGCCCAATTAATAATTTTTCCTGATTGTTTATAATTAGGCTCTGGAGTCCAAGGACGCAACTTTAGTGTAGTTTATCAAAGTAGGAGTCATCAGATCAGGTACGGACCAGGAGTCCTCGATGTCATGCTCTCTCCCATTAAAATATTAACCGTGCAAACAGTTCCACGCTCACAAGTTAATGTGATGCGCTCGTTCGATATCGACTGCAGGATCGGACCTCTCCTCGACACGTCAACCTCGTCCCCCGGGATCCGACGGCCAGTGGCTTTCCTTCTGGAAGAGCGCGGACGGTGCGCGAGACACCGGATTCTCGCAAGTTAGCTCAAAGCCGCGGGAACGGATCGTCGTCTCATTTTGACCGACGACCAAAGCGCGCACACACTCTCATACGCATTCATGTTCCTGCCCGGGATTGAACTTCTTCTTCTTCAACCCTCTCTATATATATAAAGCTCCTCCTCAGTGACCTACTCAAATTATCTGTCTCTTTCTCATCCTCTGTGCGCTCCGAGTTTTCTCATAAGCACACGCACAGAAAAGATAAGAAGTTTGCTCCTGCTTCACCATGTGCATATAGATTCATTCTTTGGTAGTTCAGTTCCTGTTCGAACTCTGGTCCAAGAAATTCTTTGAGGAGTGTTCGAGTTGGGTTTTGAGTGTGATCCGGAGAGACAGAAGGCGGGTTTGGCAATGGCGGCGGCATTGGCCGGGGATGACCTCATGCGGCAGACGAGCAGCCGCCGGAGCTGGCGGTCGGCGAGTGTGAGGGAGATGTGGAATGTGTGACATCCCGAAATTTAGGCCTATTTCGAGTGTTAAATTTTCGAGGGTTTCCATATTTAATTAGTGGACATCGTCTCATCGTCCGTCGAATTAGTGGCGAGCCCGAAATTTCAAAAAAAGAAATCATCGGATGAAAAATCAGAGATTGGAAGAAAAAGAAAAAAATGATAATGATATTACTATTATTCTTTTTCTTCCCTCTCTCCTCTTTCTCCCCTCCTTCCTACGCAATTTCCTCTCCCTCTCTTTTTCTTCTCTCTCTCCCACTTTTCCACCCCCTCACCTACGCCAACCCTTCTGCTGCAATTTCCCTGCAACTTCCCCTCCATTGCTTTATTCTTTCCCTCTCTTCTTCCCCCTTTTCTCCTCTCAACGACATCACCTCCCCTCTTCTTTTCTTTTTCTCCCCCCTCACGCATTCTCCATTTCTACCGTAGCACCCCCATCCTTCTTTCATCTCCATTTATTTGCTTTCATTTTCTATAGCTTCATCATCCACTCAGCTCACCATCATCCTCACCGTTGCACGCCATCCGCTCAAGCCGAGTGCCCTTGGCTTTGAGCTCAGCTTCGACGATCCGTCGCCGGGAGTTCTTCAATACACAAATTGAGTAAGTTGTCCCCTAACTCTGGATTAGGGGCTGAGTACATGAATTAGGGGTTTCTATGTAGATGAAAGATGTAGATGACGTTATATATGGATGGATGTTGGTTAGAGATGTTAGGTTAGCCATAGAAAAGCTTGGTTGTGGCTTAGAAGGCAAGACAACCCCCATGGATGAAGATTCGACCAAGCACAGAAGCTGGTTCTTGAAACAGTTTCCTGGACGTGCGTGTTTTGCTAATTTTGTAGACGACTTTGTGTTGCGATTTTGAAGACATTTCCTTCTGAAGAAATATTTTAGACATCCTAAATAATAACATATATTTTTATTAGAATTTTTAGAATTTAAAAAGATGACGATTTTCATGACGTCATCCTTGAAACAGTATTTCGGACAGTTCTGTAAACCGTGACCTGTTATGATTCCGAGGGCTGTTACTGACCTTTAGAGGTCGAATTTCCAATCGGTTTCTTCACGAAAGTTGTTCGTTACAACTTCTAGTTTATCATACTCGAATTTTAAATCAAACGGACCAGATTTCGACCCAAAACAGAACCGATTTTGATGAGTTAAGCTCTCTGGAACTGGACCCGATTTTAGTACTGGGTTGAGTGAATTACTGGGCCGAATACAGAAGGATCTGGACCTCAGTGTCTTCATGAAAAATGTTAGTTTATGTATTATTTACAACATATTAAAATTTGGGAATTTTCTGAGATCGATTGGTTAGGTTTATGGATTTAAACTTGGAGACGCGCGCAGGCCCGGTTTCTGCCCATTTCGGACCAATGTTAGTTTGGGTTGGTTCTTGATGTTTTGCTTGTTTTAATTAGTGTTTTAATGACTTATGACTTTAATTATTTAGTTAATTAATTCTGGAATTACTGTTCACGCGACACTGTTCACGAAACACTGTTCACGCGCACTGTTCACCCGAGAATGAAAAGCGGTCTAATTTCATGTGTATTGATTTTGTTGCGATAGGGCGAGCGATCGAACAATAATATAGACAGAAAAAAGAAATAAATCGGACACCAGATTTACGTGGTTCAATCGTAAAGACCTACGTCCACGGGGAGAGCAGCAGCGAATTTCACTATAAATCAAGCAATACAAGGAGATTACACACTCAAGTCACTCAAACACTCTCGGTGTTTCCCAAAGATCAATCTAACCCCAAACCCAACTCACGGCACAAAATTATCACACAAGCTCAAAAACAAACGCTGAAAAAGAACTCCTTTTCTTGATCGCGCTTCAGCTTGAAGACATGCGGCTCCTCCTTTTTCTCTCGTACGGGTGCAGCAGCAACACCCCGAAAAGGAGACCTCTTTTGCGGCTCCCTTCTGCGACTTCTACGTAGGGTTTATTTCAACAAGACTTCAGCCTGTACGTGTAGCAGCCGCGGAGAGAAGAGACCTACGTCCGTCCGCACTTATATATATATATAATAAGTATGCCCAAGGTCAAAGTTTGACCTTGGGCCCCACCAAATTCAATCTTCATGGAGGGTCTTCACGCCAAAGAAGGGAAACCTATATTATTATAATATGTGTGCCCATATTTCCTTTTTCAAAGGAATTTGAAACTGCAGGGTTCCTTCTTCTTTATTTTATATTTCATCAATTGTAAATTTTCAATAATCTAGCGAATCTCAAACTCGAGTCATAAATTTAACAATCTCCACCTTGGCTCGACGTTTGAGCTAAGTCGCAATCGCTTCACAAAAATTCAAACTCTGCTGCTACTTTCCCATCACCCCTTATGGGCTCAACTGCCACAGATATTATCCAAGTCCAAGCCTCGCTTGAACTTCGCCATAACCGAGGACCTCATCAGAATACCAACTCCACATGCACCTTTAACTGCTATGCAAGGATTTTCCGACGCAACCTCCTTAACCGCAGATAAAGCAAAACCATTGTTGCATCCATATTTATCAGGAGATCGAATACGTACCTTGTCAATATCAGCAGTTACAGCAACCATTGGCTCTATAGGCTCCACCTCGCTATGAGCACCATCTGTGTCAATTACTTTGCTAGTACATGTATATGCTACCTCAGGAGTTTCTGGTCGCAACTCCACCTTAAGCTGAACACCGTTCAGATCTGTTTGAACACTGATATAATCACTCATAGTCAAAAGTATTGGAGACTCATCAAGGGTAACTTCTCTGCTGTCAACAGGTGAATTTATATTCGGGCACCACAACTGATTGCCCCACTCACCTTGTGCATAGCCATGGAATATGCACCTTGCCCTCCAATCAAGCTTACCATCACTCACTCGAAAATAATACGGGCAACCAAACATTCTAAGAATAGAATAATCAGCAACGTTACCTGACCATACTTCTTTAGGAGTCCACCATTTAATAGCAGTTGATGGGGATCTATTCATCAGGTAGCTTACCATACTTAGCACATCAGCTAGAATTCTCCTAGCAATACCAGCACTAGAGATAATTTTACGGGCCATCTCTAGTAATGTTCTCTTCGTCAATTCTGCAAATTGTTGTGATTTATTGGCACTAGTGCGGTGTTTCACTATGCTCTCTTTCATGCAAAATTTATTTGCCAGCTTCGAGTAGAACTCTATGCTATTGTTAGTCTGCACATGTTTGATCGACTTACCAGTCTCCATCTCGATCAAAGCTCTTGACTGCGTGATCCTGACACCAGCATCAAACTTGTGCCTTGGCACAAACACCCAGGTCTTCCTCGAGCAGTCAAAAGACTCTCGAACATATGCATCCGACGTCTCCGCAGCGAAATTTTTCACTGTCTCACCTTGAAGTTTATACAGGCCTCCATGCTTGATTCCTTTAATTATCACCAAGGCACCTTGAACAACCTTTAGAACTCCACCTTTTGAAGAATACCTGCAACCAGCTGAATCTAGGGCACCCAAGGAAATTAAGTTCTTTTAACTCGGGAACATGCCTTACTCCAGGTCAATGTCCTCACAATACCATCATGCATTCTGATTTTAACATCACCAACACCCACAACATCGCACTCGCGTTGTTCCCTAATTGGACTTTATCACTACCCGTGCACTGATAAGTGATAAACCAATTTCTATTTGGTGTGACATGAAAAGAACAACCAGAATCCAAAATCCATCCATCAAGCGATGAATCAGTAGTGACAGACAAGACATAATCGGCACTATCTGCTACAGCTGCAACATTTTTAGCAGAATCAACCATAGTTCCCTTACCCTTCTCATTCTTCAGCTTAAGGCAATCCCTTCTAAGATGCCCCCTCTTGCCACAGCTCCAACAGACAACATTAGCAGTCTTGGACTGACTACGCCTGTTTATATTAGTACTACTATTACCCACACGTGTTATAGATCTTCCTCTATTTTCACCTACTAAAGCAGCAGATACAGGTTCGCCAGATTCTCTTCTACGAATGTCCTCACTCAGAATTAAATCTCGAACCCCATCAAACGTCAAACTTGTTGACCCAGAGGAATTACTAACAGCAGTAACAGTAGTATTCCAACTATTAGGCAATGAGGATAACAGAATCAAAGCACATACCTCATCTTCAAAATCAATCTCAACCGAACTCAATTGACTAACAATCACATTGAATTCATTGATATGATTTGCAACTGACGCACCTTCGCTCATCTTCAAATTAAACAAACGTCGCATCAAATGGACCTTGTTGATCGCTTCTCATACATATCCGACAGGGCTTGCATTAGGTCAGCAGTGGTTTTCTCCTTCAAGATGTTAAACGCGACGTTACGAGCCAACGTCAGCCGAATAACACCCATAGCTCGTCTATCCAGCAAATCCCAATCAGCTTGCTTCATCGTCTCTGGTCTCTCCCCAGATAAAGGCAAGTGCAGTTTCATCTCGGTAAAGATAATCTTCAATCCGCATCTTCCGAAACTAAAATCCTTCCCATCAAATCTCGTTCGATTCTCACTTTTACTTCTTCTGTCGCCATCGATTCGCTTCAACTCAGCCAAGCTTGGCTTTGATACCAATTGTTGCGATAGGGCGAGCGATCGAACAATAATATAGACAGAAAAAAAGAAATAAATCGGACACCAGATTTACGTGGTTCAGTCGTAAAGACCTACGTCCATGGGGAGAGCAGCAGCGAATTTCACTATAAATCAAGCAATACAAGGAGATTACACACTCAAGTCACTCAAACACTCTCTCGGTGTTTCCCAAAGATCAATCTAACCCCAAACCCAACTCACGGCACAAAATTATCACACAAGCTCAAAAACAAACGCTGAAAAAGAACTCCTTTTCTTGATCGCGCTTCAGCTTGAAGACATGCGGCTCCTCCTTTTTCTCTCGTACGGGTGCAGCAGCAACACCCCGAAAAGGAGACCTCTTTTGCGGCTCCCTTCGCGACTTCTACGTAGGGTTTATTTCAACAAGACTTCAGCCTGTACGTGTAGCAGCCGCGGAGAGAAGAGACCTACGTCCGTCCGCACTTATATATATAATAAGTATGCCCAAGGTCAAAGTTTGACCTTGGGCCCCACCAAATTCAATCTTCACGGAGGGTCTTCACGCCAAAGAAGGGAAACCTATATTATTATAATATGTGTGCCCATATTTCCTTTTTCAAAGGAATTCAAAACTGCAGGGTTCCTTCTTCTTTATTTTATATTTCCTCAATTGTAAATTTTCAATAATCCAGCGAATCTCAAACTCGAGTCATAAATTTAACAGATTTTATGAAGTGAATGGATGTGCCAATGCATGGGCATTTGCATGAATTGGGTGATGTTTTGTGCAATTGTATGGTGATTGAAAACTGTTGGTATTTAATTAGGAAATACCGGGTGTCAGCTTCTGCACATCGAAATTGTTTTTAAATACTATATCAAACTGTGGGATTTTAAAAGAGACAACACAAATTTTCTGGTTCGATCTGACCGTGTCCCCACACACGATTATTTTATCATGCATTTTTAATACGAAGAAAATAGGCCGGGATCACCATTTTAATTGAAGTATTTGAGTGCAATGCACGGTGTCCTGGGCCGAAATTGAATGAATGCATGAAGGATATGAGATGCCGTCACGAGCCTTAGGGCCGGACGATGCTCCTTCGGGAATGCCCCACGTCAACGGATGCCGGTCGCAGTGAATGCTGGGCCGATGCTCCTTCGGGAATGCCCCACGTCAACGGATGTCGGTCGCAGTGGAGGCTGGACCGATGCTCCTAAATGGAATGCCGTCTAGATGTAGACGTTGCCGCGCTCGACGGTGCGAGGCGATGCCCGGTTATGCCGGATGACTGTTATCTGTGGGGTTGGCCATAACCAATGAATGGAAATTATTAAATGCATGAACGATCGAAGATTGAGGGACCTAATTAAGAGATGGAACTGTATGGTGCGGTATGGGACGTACCATCACAGTTTAGTCTACTAATTGGGGCCCGTATGATTGCATTAATATGTACATTCCTAAGCATTCATTTGTGAGAATCGTGGCATCTTTGGTCTGGTCATGCATGAGTTGAGCACACTGTTTATGGCATGCACGCATGAACCGATAACGCATTTCACACATGCTTCTGTTGTGCTGAGAACAAAGCCTTGAGGGGTGACCCGACTGGGATGGCGGTTCGTCCGCGCCAGTGCGGGGCCCAAAGAGGACAATACTGGGTTGGGATGAGGGATGGCGGTGCGTCCGCGCCTCTACCCCAGACAATGCGTTCGTGTGGCAATGGCCATGTGAGATCACTTGTAACGCGATTTGTATGTGATAATGTGATTGATCGAACGAGACGATGCTCGGTCATGTCGGAAGACTGTTATCTGTGCATTGAAATCATTTGTGACACATGAATGGGTGAAAGCGAGGGACCTAATTAAGAGACGGAACTATGTGGTGCGGTATGGGACGTGTCATAATAGTTTAGTCTGGTAATTGGGGGCCCGTGTAATTATGTTGACATTTATGTCCTTACATATGTACATGTTAAAGTATTCTGATGATATATGATCTCGATATCTTATGAATGATTTGATTGACACTAACATGCAGGAAAGTACTGATATTAAGAAAGTGTGAGAAAGGTGATTAGATTGCATGTTGAGTGTACCCTTCTCCTAATCTGGATTTAGGGGATTGACTTGCCGAGATGTGATCTCACCCCTTAGTGGGCTAACATTTTCAGGTCCTTGGTGTGAAGAACCCGGAGCTTGAAGCGGAAGGGTCGGGAGCATAGGTGGCTTAGTAGTCCTTTGTGAGATAGACCTTCTGTATAAGCTTGAGGTGTTTAAGAAAGTGTATTTGATTTGAAACTGGTTGTCTTACTTTTCTATCCCATATTTGTTGTTGTCAGGGGATTAGTTAATTTGCTTCCGCATGTGCAATAAAATGAAAAGGGTCAGCGACGAGTCCTGGGAATGTCGCAAAAGTTTATAGACCACCGAGGGATGTGTGCGCGCTCGAGATTCGGGGTGTGATAGAATGCACCGGACGTGTTTCAGCGGAGCATCCGGCAGGTGGCAGACGATGAGGAGGAGCTCCGGTGGGCTGCCATCGAGCGGCTGCCGACCTACGACCGGCTGCGGAAGGGGATACTGACCCAGGTGTGGAGCAATGGCAGGGTGGTGCACGACGAGGTCGACGTGACGAACCTTGGGACGCAAGACAAGAAGGTCCTGATGGAGAGCATACTCAAGGTGGTGGAGGAGGACAACGAGAAGTTCCTGAGGAGGTTGCGGAACAGGACCGACCGGGTTGGTATCGAGATCCCAAAGATTGAAGTGAGGTTCCAGAACCTGTGCATTGAAGGGGATGCTTATGTGGGGACAAGGGCACTCCCAACTCTGCTCAACGCTACCTTGAACGCTATTGAGGTTGGTTTTCATGAGAAATGTTTTACTTTCTCTGATGTTTCTTTTTCACGTTCAATTAATCTTGAGTGTTTTTTAGTGAAGTATCAATGGCAAACTCAACAGGGTTGTAGTTAGTCAGCCAAGATTGGTTAGGTGACTAGATCAGGAAGAGGTATTTGGTCACGTCTGGGTTTTAATTGTCTTACAGACTTTAGGAGAAAGAAATTCTTGCCAGTTTCTTATATGTGGCTGCGATGCCGCCTTTGACAATATTGAGTAGGCAGGTTCAGCGGGCATGAGATGGCGGAAGATATAACATTTGATTGCAAATATGCAGGCAAAAAGTGGACCTTTTAGTGAAATGGTGCGTCTTTGTTGCTTAGGTAATTAGAAAAAAGGAAAGCTGATGTTATGGGAAGCTGAAAGAGGTAGGGAAGAGCTAACCCAACCTAAGAGCGGTTCAAATGTTGAAACACAGAGATTGATAAATCAATCAGTTTGTTTCTTTCCATGTCTTCAGAGAAACGGCAGTGTCTGATTCATTCGACGAGGTGAATGTAACATTTTCTATGCATCCTCAATAACATTATTTATGACAACAGGGAGCTATTGGCATGATCGGACTCTCTCCATCGAAGAAGAGAGTGGTAAAGGTACTTCAAGATGTAAGCGGCGTAATCAAACCATCAAGGTAAATTCATGGATCCTCAATTTGAAGATCCTAGTCTCACTGCTTACATAAACAAGTGCAGTTTTACGCGCTTAATTTGGGAGCTTATAAACATGAATATATTCATTTTCAGGTTGACCTTGCTTCTTGGACCTCTTGGCTCTGGAAAAACAACACTGCTACAAGCACTTGCCGGAAAGCCTGATGATGATCTCAGGGTTAGTGACGCATTTTGACCTATCTGTATGCCTTTACTTGCTTGCTTGCTCTCTTCAGGTTCTCTAGTTCTTAGCGTGAACTGATTCGTTCTATTACAACTATACAGATAACTGGAAAAATCACCTACTGCGGCCATGAATTCAACGAATTCGTTCCTCAAAGGACCTGCGCTTACATTAGCCAGCACGATCTTCACCATGGTGAGATGACCGTCCGTGAGACACTGGACTTTTCGGGCCGTTGCTTGGGAGTCGGAACTAGGTATGAGATGTTGGCAGAGCTGTCGAGAAGAGAGCGAGAGGCAGGGATCAAGCCGGACCCCGAAATTGATGCTTTCATGAAGGCCACTGCCATTACTGGCCAAGAAAACAGTTTGATGGCGGACTATGTCCTCAAGGTTGGTTTACAGAATTTGTCCATTCAATCCTGCTTCAAATTTGACGTTTCACTGTATAAGCTTGTGAGGTAGGCTAAGTCTCTGATGTCTGTGGCAGATCCTCGGATTAGATATTTGCGCTGATATCATGGTTGGAGACGACATGAGGAGAGGTATCTCTGGTGGACAAAAAAAACGTGTCACCACTGGTGAGATGTTGGTCGGACCAGCGAAGGCGTTCTTCATGGACGAGATATCGACAGGGCTGGATAGTTCCACGACTTTTCAGATTGTGAAGTTCGTGAGGCAGATGGTCCATATCATGGATGTGACCATGGTCATCTCCCTCTTGCAGCCAGCTCCCAAGACTTACGAGCTCTTCGACGACATAATCTTACTCTCAGAGGGCCAGATCGTCTACCAAGGGTCACGAGAGAACGTTCTGGAGTTCTTTGAGTACGTGGGCTTCAAATGCCCGGAAAGAAAGGGGGTTGCTGACTTTCTGCAGGAAGTGACTTCCAAGAACGACCAAGAGCAATACTGGTACAGGAAGGACCAACCTTATAGATACATCTCGGTGCCTGAATTCGTGAGGGCTTTCAATAGCTTCCATGTCGGTCAGCGCCTTATCGAAGACATCAGAGTCCCTTATGACAAAAGCAGGGCACACCCTGCTGCTCTGGTGAAGGAAAAGTATGGAATTTCTAACTGGGAGCTCTTCAAAGCTTGCTTTGCCAGGGAATGGCTGCTGATGAAGCGCAGCTCTTTCGTGTATATCTTCAAGACCACTCAGATCACGATCATGGGCTTCATTGCGTTCACCGTGTTCTTCAGAACAGAAATGAAGACCGGCACAATAGGAGACGGGGCAAAATTTTGGGGAGCTCTATTTTACAGTCTTCTGAATGTCATGTTTAATGGGATGAGTGAGCTCGCAATGACAGTGTTCAGGCTTCCGGTGTTCTTCAAGCAGAGAGATTTCTTGTTTTACCCTGCCTGGGCTTTCGCGTTGCCCATTTGGGTGCTCAGAATTCCCGTCTCGCTGGTTGAATCTGGAATTTGGATCATCCTCACTTACTACACCATTGGGTTCGCCCCATCTCCTGTTAGGTATGGCCACTTTTTCTGCCTTCTCATAAGTTGGCCCTTCCTGCTTTGATTTATAAGCTGCGAACACTAGTGCGACGAACATAATCTCTGGTAAGTCCTCTTGCTGACAAATCTTGGTGATTTTTACTTGTGCAGGTTTTTCAAGCAATTCTTGGCTTTCTTTGGAGTGAATCAGATGGCTCTCTCTCTCTTCCGTTTCATAGCGGCTGTGGGAAGAACACAGGTCGTCGCCAACACACTCGGGACCTTCACATTGCTGCTGGTATTCATCCTTGGTGGTTTCATTGTCGCCAAAGGTTAGAAATGTTCACTTTTTGCGCTTGGCATTGTCATTCTAAACAATCGCTGATAACGGCATTTGGATATTTCATATTTCACACCTATAGATTGCTTTTGGTGATAAGCTTCTAAAAATAAAATGTGGACAATGGTGGACAGATGACATTTCAAAAGGGATGATCTGGGGTTACTATGTTTCTCCCATGATGTATGGACAAAATGCCATTGCTATCAATGAGTTCCTGTCGGATAGATGGAGCACGGTAAGTTATCTACAAGGCTAAGGATATGATGGAACATCAAAAGTCTTCTGATTTCAGGATACATCTAAACTAACTTCTTTTGATGTCACAGCCTATGCCCGTCAACTCCTCTGAACCCACAGTTGGAAAGTACCTTCTAGCACAAAGAGGCCTTTACAGGACCGAGAGCTGGTATTGGATCAGTATCATGGCACTTTTTGCGTTCTCTGTTGTTTTCAACATTCTCTTCACTGCTGCATTGACATTCTTAAATCGTAAGTAGATGCTCTGGTCTGGTTTTCTTTTCTCCAAGTAAAATGAAAAGTACGTACTGAATTATTGCTTTCCGACTGTATCTCAGCTCTTGGTGATAATAAAGCAATTCTTGCGGATGATGATTCCAAGAAGAGGAGACAATCTAGATCAGAAGGTATGTAATTGTTGTAGTTAGAACCGTCGACTGGATTTATAGAAAAAGAGAAATCTGGGATGTGCCGCAAAAAGTATCATGTATAGATGCTTATATAAGACTGGAATTTTATGGACAGGCACTCCCATGCAAGTAAGAAATGCCCGAGCAAACGACGGTATTGTCAGTGAAAGCACCCAGGCTAGGAGAGGAATGGTTCTGCCTTTCCAGCCCCTTTCACTTGCCTTCAACCATGTCAATTACTATGTGGATATGCCCGCAGTAAGTCCATTCCTCCCTAACTTAAGACTTCCCAAGTTCCGTGCAGCGATGAAATGACACGAGCAAGCCCTAAGACAACGACGGTTCTTTCGTAATTTCACATAAAAGTTCAGATAGAAACTGCTAACTTGTCATAAAATGAAAGGCTGGGGAAGTTCTGGTCGTTAAAGTATTTGTTTGAGACATATTTCTCAGAATACAAACTGTAAAATACCTCCACCCAACGTTAGTAAAGAAACAAATGTCTGTTTTGTTGTGCTTCAGGAAATGAAGACTCAAGGGGTTGAGGAAAGCCGACTACAACTCCTAAGAGATGTCAGTGGAGCTTTCAGGCCGGGCGTTTTGACTGCATTGGTTGGAGTCAGTGGAGCCGGAAAGACGACACTGATGGATGTGTTAGCAGGAAGAAAAACTGGCGGATACATTGAGGGAAGCATAACTGTTTCCGGTTATCCCAAGAACCAAGCGACTTTTGCTCGAGTGAGCGGTTACTGTGAGCAGAATGACATTCACTCGCCATACGTCACCGTTTACGAGTCTCTCATATACTCAGCTTGGCTTCGTCTCGCTAAGGACGTAAATAAGGAAACCAGGAAGGCACGTAGCTAAGATACTCTCTTCTTCATTCATTTCTCCTTCAAGCAAGTAAATGGACCTGGTGGAAATTATGACTCAACGTGAGTTTTCTTGGTTTTGCAGATGTTTGTTGAGCAAGTCATGGATTTAGTTGAGCTTCATCCCTTGAGGAATGCTCTAGTTGGGCTTCCGGGAGTTGATGGACTCTCGACCGAGCAGAGGAAGAGGCTCACGATAGCCGTTGAGTTGGTTGCTAATCCCTCGATTATTTTCATGGATGAGCCCACGTCAGGTCTCGATGCCAGAGCAGCCGCAATCGTCATGCGTACTGTGAGAAACACTGTGGATACTGGGCGTACTGTTGTGTGTACAATTCACCAACCGAGTATAGACATTTTTGAGGCTTTTGATGAGGTATGGTTTGGATAATTTAACTCCGTGTTCTTTTCATTCTTTTTTCATGATTATCTCTTCTAGATATCCCTGAGCTGAGGATGTGTGTTCTCCTTGCAGCTTCTCCTGATGAAAAGAGGAGGGCAAGTCATCTATGTAGGGCCTCTGGGTGAACGGTCTCACAAGCTCGTCGAATATTTCGAGGTGCTTGTCTTATAACTTCAATTAAAAAAAAAAAAACCCGCATGACTGAAAAATCCATGACTACACCTACCGATGAGGCTATGTGGTTTGACTGAATAGAGTTTAATGTCCGAAAACCAATTGCAGGCTGTTCCCGGTGTCCCCAAGATCAAAGAAGGCTACAATCCTGCAACATGGATGTTGGATGTCAGTGCTACTTCAGTCGAAGCTCAACTGGCCGTTGACTTTGCAGAAATCTATGCCAATTCCGACCTCTATAGGTGAGAGACGCGCACTCTTTGTAATTTCTTCGAATTCCAATCATGAATGTGCACTGAATTGGCGCCTCATTCCCCGTTTTTGTTTTGTTTCTCCCTTTTCAGGAGAAACCAGGAGCTCATCAAAGAGCTGAATTCTCCACAGCCCGGTTCAAAAGACCTTTACTTCCCCACCCAATACTCCCAGGGCTTCCTGACTCAATGCCATGCTTGCTTCTGCAAACAGAACTGGTCCTACTGGAGGAACTCCCGGTTTAACGCCATTCGGTTCTTCATGACTATTGTCATTGGTCTTATGTTTGGCCTCATTTTCTGGAACAAAGGAGACAAAATGTAAGCACAAATTATTGCGTTTGAAAGATCATTCTCTTTTTGCGAAGGTCAAGCCGCTGCTATTACCTTAAAGTGTTTGCTCACATGATGTTTCTGTTCCTTTTATCCTGATAGATATAAACAACAAGATTTGATCAATCTACTCGGTGCCACCTATGCTGCTGTTCTCTTCCTTGGAGCCACTAATGCTTCAGCAGTCCAATCTGTTGTGGCAATCGAAAGAACCGTCTTCTACCGTGAACGAGCAGCTGGGATGTACTCGGAGTTGCCTTATGCATTTGCTCAGGTATTATTCTCTTTGTCCATTTCCAATAATTAGAATCTCATTCATTTCATTACAGTTGTATTTTCTTGTTCTGTCGTTGATTGGTGTGCTTTGTGCATCAGGTGGCTATTGAAACAATCTATGTGGCGATTCAGATGGTTATTTATTCCCTCATTCTCTACTCGATGATCGGTTTCGAGTGGAAGCTCGGGAAGGTCTTGTACTTCTACTACTTCATATTCATGTGCTATACCTACTTCTCGATGTATGGCATGATGGTTGTCGCGCTCACTCCCGGCCACCAGATCGCTGCCATCACAATGTCGTTCTTCCTCAACTTCTGGAACTTGTTTTCGGGCTTCCTCATTCCCCGACCTGTGAGTCACCTTACCTCGGTCCTAATTCTAGTCTTCGTTCATTTCTCATTGAGAGCATCATCCTCTTTTGTAAACATGTCATATTAATGCTAATAATGCCCTATTATTGCAGCTGATCCCTGTGTGGTGGAGATGGTACTACTGGTGCTCGCCCGTCGCTTGGACCATCTATGGCATTTTCACATCCCAAGTCGGCGACAAGAAGGAAGGTATAGAAATAGATGGAGGGCTTAAACCGCCAATAGATGAATTCCTGAAGTCAAGCCTGGGATTCGATTACGACTTCCTCGTGCCCGTGGCTTTGGCCCATATTGGTTGGGTCTTGGTCTTTTCTTCGTCTTCGCCTACGGCATCAAGTTCCTCAACTTCCAGAGGAGATGAGAAACTACATCTTGTTTCGAAGAAGTAGAATTTTTGAGCTTTTTACTAGTAGGACTGCTGACTGTATAGCAATATGGTCATATACATATGGAGATGAGCAGAAAACTGTTCCTCCTCTCTTTCTTCCCAGCACAATTCTTTTTTCCTCTGTAATTTTGCTTGGCTTGAATCCCCATTTTTTGTTTCTGTAATATTGTGGTAATGTATAGCTGTTTTTGCCTTGGAAATCTGCTGTTGTACCATTATATAAGAGATGATGGAAAATAATATCCTTTTACTTCATAACTACATTTCTGCTACTCTTATCTCTTTTTCCACTTTGATACCATTCGAAATCGTGGAACATTTCTGAAAGATTGAATCGTTATAATCCAAGAAAACATTACGCAAGAACAACAACACCAGTTCTCACCCACGAAAACTAATCACCACTTTTTACACCAGCCAAACAAGATTAAAAGAAGGATTAAGATCTTTTAATGAAGGAAAACCTCTAGATTCTTCTCCAGACCCTCCGACTCCATTCCTTTTCATTTTATCAGAACATCGTGAAATGGCCCATTTCCAGCGAGCCGAGCCTCGATGCCACGGACTCTTTCGTTTTTGCAGGCCAATGTACACTCTGCTTGCGAAATGAGAAACAAATCGAGTGCTTGGAACACTGTGGTACACTGTTTTGGGTAGGGGTGAGCATCGGTTCATGGTCAACTCTCGACCGACCCCGAACTGGCCCAATGCAATCGGTCCTAGTCCAGTTATCCGGGGGACTTGGTTGGTCCTTGGTCTTAGGACCTTTGAATCTTGTAATGTGTGAATTAGTCCTCAGTCCTATAAGTTTAGGGTCGGTCCAGCACGGACCAACCCTGTATGTAATATTATATATATTGCATCTAATATGTTATATAATATATGTTTTTGTCTACTCTAAATTCTAGCAGTTCCTTATCTATTCTCTTTGCATTTCAATTTGTCACGTAAATTAGAAAGTAGAAACCCAGATCGAATTTAACCAAAAAAAAAACAAAAGCCCTCTTCATTTGCCTCAGCCTCGCTCTCCCGCCTTGGCCTCACTCGCCTCTCTTCGCCTGCGTCACTCGCCTTGTGGTTCGCCTCTGTTCACTTCCCTCGCTACTCATCTCTATTCTCTCGCATCGCATCTTCGTTGTTATGGTTTGTTACTTTTAGTAAGTGTAAGTTACTATTGTTATCTTATCTTATATTTATATTTGATATGTATTGGTGTTCATAATTTGGTTGCCCAATATTGCATTGTTGATGAGTATGTAATTTGAAATAATATGTTTGTCATTTTAAAGAATATAAAAAGGGAAACAAAAAAATGAATGGTTGGTCCTGAGTTGACCTTGGAACCAGACTGACCCCATAGAATTGGTTCGGTCTTTTGTCCCAAAAATTGGGGATTAACACTATGCGGGTTGGTCCCTAGATTAGGTGCTAGATCGACCCAATTTGGACTATGCTCACACCTAATTTCGGGACATTCCTAAGAAGAAAAACTAGTTGCGAGTCCACCAGGACCAGAAGGGAGAATCCCTCGATGGGTTCCAGTCCCTTGTCAGAATCTTTACAGAACTTCGTATAAAATCAACTACATCATATACAAAGTGGATCTGAATCACTCGATGATCCAGGTCTACAATATGTCTGTCACCCCCTTAAACTCAAACCGTTTGTGGAGATGTCCATTTGAATGTCTCTTTGAGGTCGAAAACATTATTAAGTTCATAGTAGATAAAGACTAGAAAGGTTGAAACTTGTCTCCTTAACAAGGAGAGTCGGTTCTTATATAGTATGTAGCTAGTTAGCTTACATCTATGTATTCAACTCGTCCTGAATATCTCCACAGCTTTCTTGTTTTTTGTTTTGACCATGCAAATCGAAGAGTTTGGAAAAGATCGAGAACTAGATCATTAAGTAGATTGAGCATCCATTATGCATGCTTTAGACACAAAAACATAACTCATTACACCAAATTTCATGATATAACAAACTTATAAGCAGAGAATGAGCTATATACACTTCAACATAGCTATATTTATAGAAGAAATATTTATTTCACGTCAATATTAAAACAAATGTTAATGGTACAACCCATTGATCAATCTCTTCAAAAGCACATGTCAATGGTTTATTTCATTGGCCAATCTCGTGCTTAGATATTTGACCATGATCATACATAACGCATAATGACAAGACGACCAAGCTCCCCATGGCAAGGTCTCCATCTATATTACTGATGGCTAACTCATAAGGATTTTCTAAACTAGTATGTTTACTTACAAGTCCTTTAATGGGCTTACAGTGATACTAAGCATCAATGCCAATCCACAACAACATCCTTGCAAATCCTCATAGCCAAATCCATAATTGATATTAATCTTTTGCAGTTCAACTCATCCACTAGAATACCTTTTGCAAATTTATTTCATAAACACTTTTCAAACCATTTCAAATAACAAATAAGATAGCAAATGCTTGATTTGAAATTATGCATCAAATATGCCATAAAAATCACTTTTGCCTTTTGCACATAATATGTCTCTCACTTTTCATTTTCAAAGTATGAGTTTATAAACTTAAAGAAGAGATAGCACCACTACCTGAGAATGCCTGAATCAAACAATGCATAACTAAATGAGTTGACAATCTCATAATCCTAGCAATTAACGAGAATTGATGTCAAAGGCAAGTAAAACTCTACCTCAACTATGTGGCTAAACTAACCTAAATGCAACGCAGAACTCGAGTGTGAAATTCTAAATTTTTGCTCCAACTAAACAATGACTCTTGTCAAATCCCATGTATCCACAATATCATTATCCGTCATTTCCATGAAATCCCAAAACTCAACTCAAAAATTGGATTTTGCGGCTCAAGTTTCACTAAACTTTGAATTTAAGCTCTAATTCTGAAAACTTCTCAAATTGGGTGAAAGAAGGTTGCAAGCATTTACCGAGCATTACAAGTGGAGTTGAATCGGCTTGGTAAGATCCCGTGGCGTGTGCATTCTCGCTCTCTTCCCCCTCTCTTCTTTCTTTCTTTCTTTCCTCCTCTCCCTTTTTTATTTTCTTTCTCGTGAGCTCTCGTTCTCCTTTTTAAACTGAGTCGAGCCTCCACTTTCTACTTTCTTTGACTTTTCAACCTTTTTTTTTTCCTGCACGTCCAACCACCCGCATGTTGCACTAACAAGCTCGGCGAGGTAGTTCACGAACCTGCCATTGATTTCTCTGCATGTCCTGACCAGGATTGCGCTCTCAGACCTCTTGATGCTCTCTAAAACCTGGTCCATGTCTCGTGTCATCGCGCATGAATTGCATGATCTTATTTCTCTCTTGTAAAACTATGGAAAGATAGAAAGTGTATTGTGTTATGTGCAGAATTTTTTATTTATTTAATAAGTATCTTTGGATACTCGTCAATAAGATGCTTCTATTATATATGAAATGTCCGCTGAAAAAGTCACTCCGAACCTTCCATCACATTACGAATTTTCTTCATCAACGAATTCAACTATAAAGATGGTCGTTTCATCTCTTATTGGCTCGTCTTTGCTAAAGTCATGCACGAGGGAGACATTGCATGCATTCAGATATCTTTGTCTTGGGTATTGATGTTAACAATTGTCGGCTTTTCGACTTTCAAGTACTTCGAAGTTGCCAATGGATAAAAAAAGGTTCTTCGAGATACTTTTTCCGTTAGACTGAGGAATCTGTGATGCATTGGAAAAGGACATGTTCAAAGGCGCAAGCCTGCCAACTCAGACCCTGTTTAGCATGGTTGTTTTCTTTTAATTTCATTCTTTTGATAAAAAAAAAAACAAAAAACTAGCCCTTAAGTTTAATCTCTGCGCACCCCTTCTTTTAGCATAAAAGTAGCCATGGTTTTGTGCAAGCATTGCTCTAATTATCAACTCAATAGGCCGAGTTCATCAAGATTCCAAATCTGATCGCACATTAAAGAAGCACGGCCTTGTGTTCAAGTCTCAAAAGAAGACAACATCTTGAGTATTACCCCCATCGATGCCTTGTCCCTTGACTAATTATATAATTGTGATGGAACATGAAGATGTCCATAATCTGTAATATGATGAGATTGGTCGGATGCGATAATGATACTTGAGGCTAGCATGGCTAAGTTACCAAGATATTTAACTTATAGGAACATCTATAAGTATTTAACTTATAAGAACATCTATAAGTAGTGATTATATGAAAAATAATGAAAAAAAAAGTCCATTGAGGGTAAATTTACCAATATATTTGATAATTGTTGCTTTAAATCCCTTTGAAATAATGTTAAGGTCTTTGGGGCAAAAGATAAATTAAAGTTAAAAGATATTGAATCAATCTGGACTACGAAGCTAATTATTTTAAAATTATATTAAAAAATCGATTAGGGGAAATTAATTGTGCATCATCAGTGTGGTTTAAATAAGTGGGAGTCATCGGACCAGTGTCCTCGATCCCAACTCATGCCTCCCCATTAAAATATTACCGAAAAGAAAAGACGATTCGGCGTCAATATCGTGCGCTCCTCCCATGTCGTCCGCAGGATCGTACCTCTCTTTGACATGTCAACCCTCGTCGCCCCGAATCCGACGGCCAGAAGATTTCCTTCTGGAAGAGCGCGAACGGAGCGCGAGACAACGGAATCGGTCTGTGAGTCTTCAAAGCCTCCCGCGAGTTGGCTCAAAGCCGCCGGAACGGCTCGTCGTCTTGATTTGACCGACGACCGACGACCGACGGCGCGCGCGCGCGCAGGCACACTTGTTCCTGTTCTTTGCTCCGGATGAACAAGTTGGTCGTCGGTCAAAATATCTATAAAACTCCTTTAGAAACACCTCCTCAAAATATCTCTCTTTCTCCTTCTCATCCTCTGTGTGCTCCAAGTTTTCTCATAAGCAAGCGCACAGAAAAGAAAAGAAGTGTGCTTCTGCTTCACCATGTGCATATAGATTCTTTCTTTGGGAGTTCATTTGTTCTTCTTCAAGTTCTTGTTCCAACTCGGGTCCAAGAACTTCGCCAAGGAGTATTCTATTTGGGTTTCACGTGTGATCCGGAGAGAGAGGAGGCGGGTTCGACAATGGCGGCGGCATTGGCCGGCGATGACCTCATGCGGCAGACGAGCAGCCGTCGGAGCTGGCGGTCGGGCAGTGTGAGGGAGATGTGGAACGCACCTGATGTGTTCCAGCGGAGCGCCCGGCAGCCAGCGGATGAGGAGGAGGAGCTCCGGTGGGCTGCCATCGAGCGGTTGCCGACCTACGACCGGTTGCGGAAGGGGATACTGACCCAGGTGCGAAGCAACGGGAGGGTGGTGCACGACGAGGTGGACGTGGCGAAGCTTGGGATGCAAGACAAGAAGGTCCTGATGGAGAGCATACTCAAAGCGGTGGAGGAGGACAACGAGAAGTTCCTGAGGAGACTGCGGGACAGGACTGACCGGGTCGGTATCGAGACCCCAAAGATCGAAGTGAGGTTCCAGAACCTGTGCATTGAAGGCGACGCTTATGTGGGGACAAGGGCACTCCCAACTCTGCTCAACTCTACCTTGAATGCTATTGAGGTTGGTTTTCATGAGAATTCTTTTACTTTCTGTGATGTTTCTTTTTCATGTTCAGTTGATCTTGAGTGTTGTTTAGTGAAGTATCAGTGGCAAACTCGAAAGGGTTGTAGCTAGTCATGTAAGATAGCTTAGGTGACTAGATCAGGTAGAGGTATTTGGTCACGTCTGGCTTTTAATTGACTTAGAGACTTTACGAGGAACAAGTTCTTGCGAGTTTCTTGTATGTGGGTGTGATACCGACACCGCCTTTGACTATGTCGAGTAGGCAGGTTTGGTGAGCATGAGATGGCGGAAGATATAACATTTGATTGCAAATATGCTGGCAAAAAGTGGATTTTTTAGTGAAATGGTGCGTCTTTGTTGCCTAAGTAAATAGAAAAAAGGAAAGCTGACGTTATGGGAAGCTGAAAGAGGTGGAGAAGAGCTAACACAACCTTTGAGCGGTTCGAATGTTGAACCACAGAGATCGATAAATCAATCAGTTTGTTTCTTTTCATGTCTTCAGGGTAACGGCAGGTCCGATTCATTAGATGAGGTGAATTTGATAATTTCCATAAATCCTCTATAACAATATTTATGTCGACAGGGAGCTATTGGCATGATCGGACTCTCTCCATCGAAGAAGAGAGTGGTAAAGATACTTCAAGATGTCAGTGGCATAATCAAACCGTCAAGGTAAATTCATGGATCCCCTCAACTCGAAGATCCTAGTCTCGCTGCTTACATAAACAAGTGCAGTTCTGCGCGCTTAATTTGGAAGCTTATAAACATGAAAATATTCATTTTCAGGTTGACCTTGCTTCTTGGACCTCCTGGCTCTGGAAAAACAACACTGCTACGAGCACTTGCTGGAAAGTCTGATGATAATCTAAGGGTTAGCTATGCATTTTGACCTATCTGTATGCATTTACTTGCTTGCTGACTACAGGTTCTCTAGTTCTTACAGTGAACTATTTGTTCTGTTACAACTATACAGATAAATGGAAAAATCACCTACTGCGGCCACGAATTCAATGAATTCGTTCCTCAAAGGACCTGCGCTTACATTAGCCAGCATGATCTTCACTATGGCGAGATGACGGTCCGTGAGACACTGGACTTTTCGGGACGTTGCTTGGGAGTTGGAGCTAGGTATGAAATGTTAGCGGAGCTGTCGAGAAGAGAGCGAGAGGCAGGAATCAAGCCGGACCCCGAAATTGATGCTTTCATGAAGGCCACTGCCATTACTGGCCAAGAAACCAGTTTGATGGCGGACTATGTTCTCAAGGTTGGTTTGCAGAATTTGTCCATTCAATCCCGCTTCAAATTTGACGTTCGGTTGTATAAGCTTGTGCGGTAGGCTAAATCCCTAATGTTTGTGGCAGATCCTAGGATTAGATATTTGCGCTGATATCATGGTTGGAGATGACATGAGGAGGGGTATCTCTGGCGGGCAAAAGAAACGAGTCACCACTGGTGAGATGTTGGTCGGACCGGCAAAAGCGTTCTTCATGGACGAGATATCGACAGGGCTGGATAGTTCCACGACATTTCAGATTGTGAAGTTCATGAGGCAGATGGTCCATATCATGGATGTGACCATGGTCATCACCCTGTTGCAGCCAGCTCCCGAGACTTATGATCTCTTTGACGACATAATCTTGCTCTCGGAAGGCCAGATCGTCTATCAAGGGCCGCGAGAGAACGTTCTCGGGTTCTTTGAGTACGTGGGCTTCAAATGCCCGGAAAGAAAGGGGGTTGCTGACTTTCTGCAGGAAGTGACTTCCAAGAACGACCAAGAGCAATACTGGTACAGGAAGGACCAACCTTATAGATACATCTCGGCGCCTGAATTCGTGAGGGCTTTCAATAGCTTCCAGGTCGGTCAGCGCCTTCTCGAAGAGCTTAGGGTCCCTTATGACAAAAGCAGGGCACACCCTGCTGCTCTGGTGAAGGAAAAGTATGGAATTTCTAACTGGGAGCTCTTCAAAGCTTGCTTTGCCAGGGAATGGCTGCTGATGAAGCGCAGCACTTTCGTGTATATCTTCAAGACCACTCAGATCACGCTCATGGCCATCATTGCGTTCACCGTGTTCTTCAGAACAGAAATGAAGACCGGCACAATAGGAGATGGGACAAGATTTTGGGGAGCTCTATTTTACAGTCTTCTGAATGTCATGTTTAATGGGATGACAGAGCTTGCGATGACAGTGTTCAGGCTTCCGGTGTTCTTCAAGCAGAGAGATTTCTTGTTTTACCCTGCCTGGGCTTTCGCGTTGCCCATTTGGGTTCTCAGAATTCCCGTCTCGCTGGTTGAATCTGGAATTTGGATCATCCTCACTTACTACACCATTGGGTTCGCCCCGTCTCCTGTTAGGTAAGACCACTTTTTCTGCTCTCATAAGTTGGCCCTTCCTGTTTTGGTTTATAAGCTACTAAAACTAGTGCGAGGAAAATAATCTCTGGTGAGTCCTCTTTCTGACAAATCTTGGTGATTTCTACTTGTGCAGGTTTTTCAAGCAATTCCTGGCTTTCTTTGGTGTGAATCAGATGGCTCTCTCTCTCTTCCGTTTCATAGCGGCTGTGGGAAGAACACCAGTAGTCGCCAACACGCTCGGGTCCTTCACATTGCTGCTGGTATTCATCCTTGGTGGTTTCATTGTCGCAAAAGGTTAGAAATGTTCACTTTTTAGGGCTTGGCATTGTCATTCTAAGCAATCGCTGATAACGGCATTCGGATATTTCATGTTTCACACCTATAGATTGTTTTTGGTATTAAGCTTCTAAAATAAAATGTGCACAATGGTGGACAGATGACATTTCAAAAGGGATGATCTGGGGTTACTATATTTCTCCCATGATGTATGGGCAAAATGCCATTGCTATCAATGAGTTCCTGTCTGAAAGATGGAACAAGGTAAGTTATGTACAAGGCTTAGGATATGATGGAACTTCAAAAGTCTTCTGAAGATTTCAGGATACATGTGAATTAACTTCTTTTGATGTCACAGTCGACACCCATCGGCACCTCTGAACCCACAGTTGGGAAGGCCCTTCTAGCGCAAAGAGGCCTTTACAACACCGAGAGCTGGTATTGGATCAGTATCATGGCACTTTTCACGTTCTCTGTTGTTTTCAACATTCTCTTCACTGCTGCATTGACATTCTTAAATCGTAAGTGGATGCTCTTTTCCGGTTTTCATTTTGCAAAGTAAAATGAAAAAGTATGTACTGATTTTATTGCTTTCCGACTGTATCTCAGCTCTTGGCGATAATAAAACAATGCTCGCGGGTGATGATTCCGAGAAGAGAAGACAATCTCGATCAGAAGGTATGTGATTGTTGTGGTTAGGACTGTCAACTGGATAGAAAAAAAGAAATCTGGAATGATGCCTCAAAAACTGAAATTCTATGGACAGGCACTCCTATGCAAGTAAGAAATGCCCGAGCAAACGAAGGTATTGTCAGTGAAAGCACCAACGCCAGGAGAGGAATGGTTCTGCCTTTCCAGCCCCTTTCACTTGCCTTCAACCATGTCAATTACTATGTGGATATGCCCGCAGTAAGTCCAATCCTCCCTAACTTAAGACTCCCCATGTTCTGTGTGGTGATGAAATGACATGAGCATGCCGTAACTCAATGACAGCTGTTTTGTAATTTCTCATAAAACTGCAGATAGAAACGAGTGAATTTTCAGAAAGCAAAAGGCTAGGGAAGATCTGGTCGTTAAAGTATTTGTTCGAGACATATTTATCAGAATGCAAACTGTAAAAATGGGTAACCTGTCGGAAAACAAAAGGCTAGGGAAGATCTGGTCGTTAAAGTATTTGTTCGAGACATATTTATCAGAATGCAAACTGTAAAAAGGGGTAACTTGTCAGAAAACAAAAGGCTAGGGAAGTTCTGATGGTTATAAGTATTTGTTTGAGACATATCTATCAGAATGCAAACTGTAAAATACCTCCACCCAACGTTAGAATCAGATAGAAATGTCTGTCTTCGTGTGCTTCAGGAAATGAAGACTCAAGGGGTTGAGGAAAGCCGACTCCAACTCCTAAGAGATGTCAGTGGAGCTTTCAGGCCGGGCGTTTTGACTGCATTGGTTGGAGTCAGTGGAGCCGGAAAGACTACACTGATGGATGTTTTGGCAGGAAGAAAAACTGGCGGATACACTGAAGGAAGCATAACTGTTTCTGGTTATCCCAAGAACCAAGCCACTTTCGCTCGAGTGAGCGGTTACTGTGAGCAGAATGACATTCACTCACCATATGTCACCATTTACGAGTCTCTTTTATACTCAGCTTGGCTTCGTCTCGCTAAGGACGTAAATAAGGAAACCAGAAAGGCATGTAACTACGATACTATCTTCTTCATAAATAACTCCTTCAAGCAAGTAAACGGACCTGGTGGAAATTATGACTAAACGTGAGTATTCTTGGTTTTGCAGATGTTTGTTGAGCAAGTCATGGATTTAGTTGAGCTTCATCCCTTGAGGAATGCTCTAGTTGGGCTTCCGGGAGTTGATGGACTCTCGACCGAGCAGAGGAAGAGGCTCACGATAGCTGTCGAGTTGGTTGCTAATCCCTCGATTATCTTCATGGATGAGCCCACGTCAGGTCTCGATGCCAGAGCAGCTGCAATTGTCATGCGTACTGTGAGAAACACCGTGGATACTGGGCGAACTGTTGTGTGCACGATTCACCAACCGAGTATAGACATTTTTGAGGCTTTTGATGAGGTACGGTTAGGATGATTGAACTCCGTGTTCCTTTCATGTGTTTTCAGGATTGTCTCTTCAAGATATCCCTGAGCTGAGGATGTGTGTTCTTCTTGCAGCTTCTCCTGATGAAAAGAGGAGGGCGAGTCATTTATACAGGGCCTCTCGGTGAACGGTCTCACAAGCTCGTGGAATATTTCGAGGTGCTTATCTTATAACTTCAATTAAGCAACCCGCATGACTGAAAAATCCATGACCATACTTACCCATGTCGTTATGTGGTTTGACTAAATAGAGCTTAATGTCTGAAAACCAATTGCAGGCTGTTCCCGGTGTCCCCAAGATCCATGAAGGCTACAATCCTGCAACATGGATGTTGGATGTCACTGCTACTTCAGTCGAAGCTCAACTGGACGTGGACTTTGCAGAAATCTATGCCAATTCTGATCTCTATAGGTGAGAGACGCACTCCCTGTAATTTCTTCAAAATCCAATCGTGAACGTTCTGAACTCAATGCCTCATTCCCCCGTTCTCTCCCTCTCTCTCTTTTTTTTAACCTTCTTTTCAGGAGAAACCAGGAGCTCATCAAAGAGCTGAGCAGTCCACAGCCTGGTTCAAACGACCTTTACTTCCCCACCCAATACTCCCAGGGCTTCCTAACTCAATGCCATGCTTGCTTCTGCAAACAGAACTGGTCTTACTGGAGGAACTCCCAGTTTAATGCCATTCGTTTTGTCATGACAATCGTCATTGGTCTTATGTTTGGCTTCATTTTCTGGAGCAAAGGAGACCAAATGTAAGCACAAAGTATTGCATTTGAAAGATGGTTTTCTTTTTGTGAAGTTTGAGCTGCCGCTATTACCTTAAAGTGTTCGCTCACATGATGTTCCTGTTCCTTTTACCCTGCTAGATATGAACAAAAAGATTTGATCAATTTACTCGGTGCCACATACTCTGCCGTTGTCTTCCTTGGAGCCACTAATGCTGCAGCAGTCCAATCTGTTGTGGCAATTGAAAGAACCGTCTTCTACCGGGAACGAGCAGCTGGGATGTATTCGGAGTTGCCTTATGCATTTGCTCAGGTTTGATTCTCTTGGTCTATTTCGAATAATTAGTATCTCATTCATTTCATTACAATCGTCTATTCTTGTTCTGTGGCTGATTGGTGTGCTTTTTGTATCAGGTGGCTATCGAAACAATCTATGTGGCAATTCAGACAGTTATTTATTCCCTTATTCTCTACTCGATGATCGGTTTGAGTGGAAGCTTGGCAAGGTCCTGTACTTCTACTACTTCATATTCATGTGCTTTACCTACTTCTCAATGTACGGCATGATGGTTGTCGCACTCACTCCTGGCCACCAGATTGCTGCCATCGTAATGTCGTTCTTCCTCAACTTCTGGAACTTGTTTTCGGGCTTCCTCCTTCCCCGACCTGTAAGTCACCTTACCTCGGTCCTGATTCTAGTCTTCATTCATTTCACATTGAGAGCATCATCCTCTTTTGTAAAGATGGCATATTAATGCTAAGCATGCCCTATTATTGCAGCTGATCCCTGTGTGGTGGAGATGGTACTACTGGTGCTCGCCCATCGCTTGGACCATCTATGGCATTTTCACATCCCAAATCGGCGACAAGACGAGGGATCTAAAAATAGATGGACAGGATCCACTACCGATAAATGAATTCCTGAAGACAAGCTTGGGATTCGATTACGACTTCCTCGTGCCCGTGGCTTTGGCCCATCTTGGTTGGGTCTTGGGCTTCTTCTTCATCTTTGCCTACGGCATCAAGTTCCTCAACTTCCAGAGGAGATGAGAAACTACGTCTTGTTTTGGAAAAAGTAGAATTTTTGGGTTTTTACTAGTAGGACTGCTGGCTGAATAGCAATATGGTCAAATAGATATGGAGATGAGCAGAAAACTGTTCCTCCTCTCTTTCTTCCCGCCACAATTCTTTTCTTCTCTGTAATTTTGCTTGGCATGACTCCCCATTTTTCGTTTCTGTGATATTGTGGTTATGCAAAGCTGTTTTATTCCTTGGAAATCTGCTGTTGTACCATTATATAAGAGATGATGGAAAATAAAATCCTTTTACTTCATGACTACATTTCTGCTACTCTTATCTCTTTTTCCACTTTGATACCATGCAAATTCGCAGAACATTTCTGGAAGATTGAATCGTTATAATCCAAGAAAACATTACACGAGAAAGACAACACCAGTTCTCACCCATGAAAACTAATCATCACCTTCTACACCAGCCAAACAAGATCAAAAGAAGGATTAAAATCTTCTAATGAACGAATAACACTGGGTTTCTTTTCCAGATCCTCCGTCTCTATTCCTTTTCATTTCATCAGATCATCGTCAAATGGCCCATTTCCAGTGAGCTGAGCCTCGATGCCATGGAGTCTTTTATTTTCGAAGGCCAATGTATACTCTACTTGCGAAACGAGAAAGAAATGGAGCGCTTGGAACACCGTGGTAGACTTTTTCGGGACGTCCCAAGAAGAAAAGCTGCTTGCGAGTGCACCAGAACCAGAAGAGAGAACCCCTCGACGGGTTCCAGTCCTGTGTCAGAGTATCTACAGACCTTCATACAGAATCAACTACATCATATACAAAGTGGACCTGAATCTGCCTGAATCAATCAATGATCCAGGTCCACAATATCTCTGTCACCCCCTTAAACCGTTTGTGCAGGTGTCCATTTGAAGTCTCTTTGAGGTCCAAAATCTTATCGAGTTCATAGTAGATAAAGATTAGAAAGGTTGAAACTTGTCTCCTTGACACGAAAAGTCAGTGCTTATATAGCATGTAGCTAGTTACATCAATGTCTTCAACTTGTCCTGAATTTCTCCAGAGCTTTCTTGTTTTTTGTTTTGACCATGAAAATCAAAGAGTTCGGAAAAGATCAAGAACTAGATCATTAAGCAGATTGAGCATCCATTACACATGTTTTAGACACTAAAACATAACTCATTACACCAAATTTCGGGATATAGCAAACTTATAAGAAGAGAATGAGTTATATACGCTTCAACATAGCTATATTTATAGAAGAAATATTTATTTTACATTAATATCAAAACAAATATTAATGATATAGCCCATGATCAATCTCTTCAAAAGCACACGCCAATGATTTATTCCATTGGCCAATCTTGTGCTTAGATAGTTGACCATGATCATGTATAACGAATGATGACAAGGGGACCATGTCACGCCCCAACCCTCGGTCACGTGACCATCCTTAAGCTTTGGTCGATTTAAAAAATGCGATATCCCATGACTACATATCGCCAACCCTTTCCTTTTTAATAGCACATGCGGAAGCAGTTATAAAAATCCCCAGATGATAAAGTAATGGGATATACAAGTAGGACTAGAAATTTGAACCAGAAAACCAACACCCTTATGTACATATACAAGCCAGTTTAGAAACAAGGTCTATAAACAGAAGTGAGGTTCAAGTCCATGTCCTCCTCTTCATCATCCTCCACACTCTCACTAGAGCCTTCAGCAGACTGCCTCGGACTTCTGAGATCTTCAAAATCCAAGTCTACTGAATCTAGGGACCTGAAATGGTTATTCAATAACCAATGAGACTACGTCTCAGCAAATTCTACCCCCTAAGACCCGATTAGTAAATTAATACACTTTAAGGTTGCCTATGCACAACACAAGTCAGAGGACTTACCTTAGCCTCAGATTCTACCAGCATATTAGCACATATCACATATGCATCCAAGCAATCACATCACTGATCAAAGCATCGATCAAATCGACCTAGTCGATTTCACACCAACAAGACCACTCACGGTCATTTCCATTCAATCAATCAATTTACAATATCAGACTCAAGCAATGATCAATTACATTAAATCACACTCAGATTGGATCATCGATCAATCGGACCATCTCTCGATCATTCATTCCTTCCCATATAACCTCCAATAGTACACTTAGTCACAGAGCTCCATCGATGCTCTCGGGCGTCGTTTTCGCCAAGGTGACATAAGTAACAAACGGTCTACGTGCGTTCTTTAAAGCGTCGTTTTTGCACAGTGATATTCCTTATCACCGAACCACGCCTATCATAGATCACAGATAGTCTAGGTGCATTCTTTAAGGTGCCGTTTTCGTACAGTGATATCCTTCATCACCGAACCACACTTGTCACGATTCATAGGCAGTCTACGTGCGTTCTTTAAGGCGCCGTTTTCGCATAATGATATCTTTAATTGCCGAACCACGCCTGCCACAACTCATAGATAGTCTACATGCGTTCTTTAAGGCGCCGTTTTCGCATAGTGATGTCATTCATCACCGAACCACGTCTGTTTATACTTCATACTTGATCGATCTCAGCAAATAGAGTTCTCAGTTCACTCTCACGACTCTCCACTTTACAGCTTATCAAGGCATTATAAATGCTAAATAGCCATACTCGGCCACCTACCAATCAATCATTCAATTCCATTCAATTTCAATCAATTTAGGGTAAGTCCATAAAATATCACAATTAATTTAATTCCATGCAACGTAGAGCTCTAATAAATAAACGGACTGCGCCACGACAATCAGCACGAAATTCCGGTCACTGGCCATCCCAGTTGAATTTCTGGAAAATAAATAATTAAATAATTAATTTCGAAAATTAATATTTAGTAAATACAATAAATTCAATTTAACACAATATAAAGCTTAATTAAATAAATGGACTGCATCACGATCATCAGCATAAAATTACAGTCACTGGTCATCCCAGTTGAATTTCCGGAAAATAAATAATTAAATAATTAATTTCGAAAATTAATATTTAATTCCTAAAAATTCCATTTAGGTCTGAATTGCCAAATTAATACCCGATAAGGGTCGGGAAAAATCCCAAGAAGCGTCCAATAAATACTATAGGCAATTCTTTAGTTAATTACACAAGTCATCTAACTAATATGCAATGAAATTAACTAATAATCAATAATCCATTCTAATCTAACAACCTAATTACACTTAACTAATACTAATCAACCTTTAAGTATAATTAGCAAACTAAGAAGGCATTAGTGAGCAAAACTCACCCAAAACGACGGCATCGACGCGAGGATCGACTTTCCTCAAAGCGGGCCGAGCATCTGGGCTCGAGAAGGCGGGCAAAACGGGCCAAAACCCCACTGTTATACCCATTTTCTGTCTTCTCTGTGCGCTGTTGGTTGAGGCGGTTCCGGCGTTGGTTGAGGCGGCCAAGGGCGGCAGAGGGCAAGGCGAAGCTTCGGCGAGGTCGACAGTGGCTGGAGGAGGTCAGGCAGCAGCTTGAGGTGGCCAAACGAGACTGAACCGAGGCGAAACAGGGGCTGGACAACAGCTCGATCGGGCAGGGGCAACGGTGCACGGCGGGTGAGCGTGAGGTGAACGGCGGCGAGGCGGCATGTGGCGGCGACGGCAGCTCCGGCGCGACTATAGCTCCTTTAAGTGATGCCTGTCGCTACTCCTGCTTTTGCTGGTTAGTTCTATTCGAACCAGAGGGAGGAGAGGGGGCGGAGGCGCGTGGACGGCAGCTCGGCGGCGGGCTCGGGTGCGCGCGAGCAGCTTCGGCGGCTTGCGGGCGTGCGACGACGGCGGCGAGAGGCGGCGATGGCAGCTCGGTCTTCGGCTTCCATGGCGTCGAGCAGCCGAAGAGGAAGATGGGGGGGGGTCGGTCGACGAGGGAGAGAGGGGGAAGAAGAAACCAATTTCCCCTTTTCCTCTCACCCTCTTTCTCTCTCTTACGTCATCACAACTTGGCCCACCATGACCTCATATGATGTCACCTTCCACTCACCTCTAAGCTTCCAAGACAAGCTTCTAATGGGTCCATTTTGCTTAGTCCACCATGGCATACGAATTTCACTTATTTGTACATTAATTCTTTCAATTTCATTCAATTCTCTTCTAATTGAACCAAGTCGAAGTCCATAAATTAATCCAATGTCACCACACTTCAATTCACATATTTACTTGTCCATAGAACCATCTTGAATCCCAAAAGCACAATAAAAATGGCCCTCTGCAAATTCCGATTGAAAACGGCCCTATCTCAACTCTTTTCCAAAAAATCTCGATTGTCAAGAAAATCTTCTGAGACTGAATAGACGTTCCTAAAATTTATTGTGATATGACAAACTCTTCAATTTTTAAAATTGGACTTAGATTGGCGGTTAATTTCACTCGGACGCGTTTTTAGCGTGACCTAGGCTACCGGGTAGTTTTTAGAACTTTTTATGACAAATGACCCGTGGTCGATTTTCTTTGAGCCACGATGAACCCACTCGACACATTGGCGACTCTCGATTGTCGTGAAAATTTTGAGGATTCAAATACGAACACAAGGTACCAAAACAATAAGAAAATTGATATAGTGCCGGTCGACGAGAATTTTCCAATTTAGTGGTGTCACCCACAATTGGCCAGACATCTTTGTCGAACCAGCCTATCTCCGATTTCAAATCAATTTTATACTGTGCCGCGATGATCTCTAAAGATGAGCACGGTCGAGAAGTCGATTCTTGGTCGAATTCTCAAGTCTATTTGCCTTAAAGTCCTTAATAGCTTACCCAACTTGTCTAGTTATCTCGTGAGTGGCCAACTCAGAGAAAAACACTATAGCAACGTCGATGAAATGCCCAATTTATCTAATCGAAATTAGAACCCAAAAATCATGATGTCACAATGGTCCCAGTCCAAAATATGTGTCTCCCCGTTAAAATGATGGTGAGGATGTCCATTTGAATGTCTCTGTAAGTTTGAAAACCTTATCGAGTTCGTGGTAGATAAAGATTAGAAAGGATGAAACTTGTCTCCTTGATAAGGAGATTCAGTGCTTTTATAGTATGTAGCTAGGCAGCTCACATCTATGTATTCGATAGTTTCTTTGATTTTTGTTTTTGGTTTTGACCATGGAAATCAATGAGTTTGGAAAGATCAAGAACCAGATCAGATTCGTGAAACCTCATCCGAAATGCATCGATTCCTCCTTTTATTTATGCCTCCAACTGCATGAATTATGCCAGTAATTAGCAATTCCAAATCTTGGTCCACCATGTCAAGTCACAGTTTTGCCAAGATTAAAAGTTGTTCTGTTCTCCAAAAAGTTGTTCCAGTTTCTTCATCACCGCGCTTGTCTCTTCCTCTTGCCTCTCCCTTATCCTCGCACTCAGTTCCTTGGCCCTTTTCCGGACTTGCTCCCCTTCTTCTTGAATCACCACTTGCTTGATCACTTTTGCCACCTCCTCCCTCTTGAACCTGCTGTCTTCTCTCCGGACCTCCATGCCAACCCCAAGATCTGCCACCAGTTTGGCGTTTAAGGGCTGATCGAGGTGCATCGGCATGGCTATGATGGGTATGCCAAAGACTATTGCCTCCAATGTTGAGCCCCAACCGCAGTGACTCACAAACCCACCTGTTGTATCACTAAGTATGGTGTCACAATATTGAATAAATGTAAAAAAAAGGAAAATAAACGTGGATGACAGCACAAACAATATCGAATCATTATACAAAATGCGTGACACTGACACCTATTATTTGGACGTTTGAGTAAGACTTCCTTTTTCTAAGTACCGACTTGCAATTTAACAAGTAGGTTTTGTAAAGCTCTAGCATTAGCTTTGTTGGCACGAACACACCTGTGCTTGGGTGCATGAGGATCTTGGCCTGAGGAGCCCGTCCTTGGACCACCATGCCTCTGTCCTTGGTTCTCTCCAAGAACCCTTCAGGCAAAGCTTCAACAATACTCACCCTCTCCCCGTCTCCTCCTGATAACCTCACCACCCACACGAACCCCACTTCTTCGCTCGCCAGCTCCAGCCCACGTGCCACCTCCTCCATCTCCTCCTTCGATAGGAAGCACTCGCTCCCGAACGACACGAACACCACCGAGCCGCTCTCTCTCTCCTCCAGCCACCTCATTATCTCCCCTTCATCATCTCTGCCATCGACTCCTGCCGGTTCTTGAATCAGAGGCCCGACAGCGATGACCTCCTTGCCGACAAGCTCGGCGAGGTAGTCCACGTACTTGCCCTCGATCTCTCTGCATGTCTTGATCAGGATCGCGCCCTCGGACCTCCTGATGCTCTCTAAGAGCCTGTCCATGTCCTTCAAGCCATTGGCCTTGTTGTGCACGAACTGCATGATCTTATCGCTCTCGCTCCTCTCGACCCTCAGCGGTGAGAAGGGGTACTCTCCGTCTGGGTCCATGCTGTGGAGGGTTAGGAATGACACCGCCGCTGCACTGCAGGGCAAGAAGAGGGACGCCACCCCAGGGAGCCCCCGTTCGCGAGCTGCTTTCAGGGCCCAGGGCTGGAGGAAGTCGTAGACGACCGAGTCGGGTTTGAGAGCATCGATGAGGTCGGAGAAGGCCGGGCCAGCAGTGTCAAAGGCAGATTTGAGGGAGGGCATGAGGTGGGGAGGGAGGTGGCGGGTGGTGTGGAAGCAGGGACGGAGGGCATCAAGTGGAGGGGGCGGCGGCGGGAGCTGGAGCTCAACGAGCCGGATCGAAGGGGAGAGATGGGGAGGGAGGAGGGTTTGGAGGGAGGCGAGGTTGACGGGGGTGGAGCAGAAGAAGATGAGGAAGGGGTTTTGGCAAGAAGAAGATGAAGAGAGCAGCTTCTTGGCGAGCTCCAGGAAGGTAGAGATGTGGCCGGGGGCTAACCAGGGCAACATGAGTATACTTCGCCGTCGTGGACCGGTGATCGGAGAGTTGGGTGTGTCCATGAGTGAGCAGCCGGCGAGGAATAATGAAGATCTCCAGGCATATAGTGGATATGCTAGATCAAACATATAGAAATTCCTTAAAAAAAGAATCAGTTCCCTCATTTTTAAATGGCGTAATTGTGGTCCCAACGTACATATGGCTACAGGAACAATCGCAGATTCTTAAGCTACTTAGGCAGTGTTTGATGGAAAATCAATGGTTTAAAAATCATTTTTTTAAAATAATAACATATACTGCTTGAATTAATTAGTCAATGAAGAATGTTTTCATCTATTATTTATTTTATTTTTGTTTTGAGAATTTTCTGGAAAAAAACGACAGTCATCATTTCAATTATTTCCTAAAGAGATCCTTGAGAAATACTAGAATTACTATCTAGTATTCTCAAATTGAGACTTTGTTGTATCCGGATGATATTTGCCGGTGACCAAGAACTTTTGGGGCAAATAAATCCTTAAAAAAAGTGATATCATGCCTTAAAGTTCGACTCGAGTACTTTAAAGATCCGTCTTCATTGTTCTACCCTATTCGAAGTCATATTTTCCCAACAGGTGGTCGCTGTTGAGCATGAGGGAGATGTGGAACGTGTCGGACGTGTTCCAGTGGAGCGTCCAGCAGGTGGCGGACAAGGAGGAGGAGCAACGGTGGGCCGCCATCAAGCGGTTGCCAACCTACGACTGGATGCAGAAGGGGATACTGACCCAGGTGCTTAGGTGACTAGATCAGGTAGGGAGGTTTTGTTACGTCTGGCTTCTAATTGACTTAAGAGACTTTAGGAGGAACAAGTTCTTGCGAGTTTCTTATATGTGGCTGCGGCGGTCCGACTATGACTATATTGAGTAGGCAGATTCGGCGGCATGAGACGACGGAAGAGATGACATTTGATTGAAAATGTGCAGGCAAAAAGAGGACCTTCTTAGTGAAATGGTGCGTCTTTGTGGCTTAAGCAGTAAAAGGAAACATGCATCTCGGTGTTGTAATGGAATATAAACTTTCATTCGTTTCACGAAAAATATAGCGTTAAAAAATATTTTCGAAAAAGTCATTTTTCAGGAAAATATCATAATTTTCTAATGTTCGTCTAAAACTTAAAAATGAAGTGGAAAGTATTTTTCGCTCTTCAATAAGGAATTTTCTTTTTCTCTATACTTTTTTTCAATAATTTTATTATTATTATTTTTTTTTAAAATCAAATTTAAAATTATTTTTTAAAATCAATTATTTTTTTAAAATCGATTTTTAATTATTTTTTACTTTTAATTTTCTTTTCTTTCTTTTTATCCTCTTTTTCTTTGGTAGGTCACCGGCCACGGCAATGGCGACAATCGGCCCAAGGCTAGCTTCCGTTGGGTCGCCAATATGACGAGCGGCGAGCTCGAGCTCATCGGCCTTTGGTCACACTAGATCGGTGAGCCGAGGCTCATGCTCGCCGCCGGCTCGCCAATTTGGCTAGTGGCAAGGAGCTCACTTGCTCACCAAAGATCGGCTCTCCCTCGTGCCTTGTGCTCGTTGTTGATTTGCTAATATGGCGAGCGATGAGCTTGAGCTTGCCAAAGGTCGACGAGCCTTAAGCTCGCCACTTGCAAAAGATTTGCGAGCTAGGCAAGGCCGAAGGCCGGCAGTAGTGAGCTCGAGCTTGCCAAGCTCGAAGCTCGCCTATGGTCGGTTGTCGACTATAGCCATGTGGCCGACAATTGCCAAAGAAGAAGGTGGAAAAAAATAAAATGAAATAGAAAAGAAAAGAAAAAGAAAAAGAAAAAAAGAAAATTTAAAATTCAAATTATTAAAAAAGACAACAAGAAAGAAGGGGGCTAGTAGGCTATGAGACAAGAGATAATGAGTAAGGAAAATGTTTTCCCCAATTTGAAATGTGGAAAACATTTTCCCCTCTTTAAGAAGACTTTTTTCCTTGGACTAGTTCACTTTTGGTGAAATGAACACCGGAAAATCTGGAAAATATTTTCGTGGAAGTTATTTTTTGTAAAACGAACAGATTCTAAAGTTGATTTATGTGAAGCTGAAACAAACCCAACGTGGAAGCTTTTGCTGCTCCAAGAGAAATGACGTCGTTTCCATGCAAACCCCCCCTTCCGATGGAAACGATGTATTTCTCTTCGTAGAACAACGACCTCGTTTCACTCGCACTCTCTTCCTCTTGTTTGTCTCCGAATTTAGCATCTCAATTATTGATTTCAGCTTATCGGCACATTATGTTGGAAATTTTAGTGAGGCAAATTGCCGAAATCAATTAAGTGATGATTTTTCGTATTTGCAGCAAGTGAGAGAAAGAAATAAAATGGCAGCCAAATGGGTGCGGTACAAAAATTATACCACTCGTATTGTTGTTATCCCGGGAAAGTCCTAAGCATTTCTAATCTTTTCTCTCTATTTATAAATACAAGTCTTTTTACGAAATTGAACCTCTTTTTTTTTCCTGTCCTGTCGTGTTAGTTTGAGTTTGAGATAAAAAAAACTTAAGTTTGATTTTTGGTTTGCCAGACTCCTAAACAGCACAAAAATTAAATGGGAACCTTTAGCTATTTTTAACCATACACTTCGTATTGCAGTAAAGTAGAGAACTCAATATACGTCAAAACTATACTAGTGAGTCTATTTACAGACCTTGGTACAAAACGAACTACATCACATACAAAATGGATCTGAATCAAACAATGGTCGAGGTCCACGATATCTGTATCTCCCCCACAAAACATTTGTGCGGATGTCCATTTGAATGTCTCTACAAGGTTAAAAACATTATCGAGTTCATAGCAAATAAAGACTAGAAAGGAAGAAACTTGTCTCCTTGATAAGGAGAGTCAGTGCTTATATATAGTAGTATGTGGCTAATTAGGTTACATTTATATATTCGTCTTGTCCTAATCTCTCGACAGCCTTCTTGTTTTTATGTCTTTTTTGCTTTGACTGGGAAAATTGAAGAGTTTGGAAAAGATCAAGAACCAGATCAGATTCGTGAAACATCATCCGAAACGCATCGATTCCTCCTCTTATTTATGCCGCCAACTCTATAAATTATGCCAGCAACCAGCAAATCCGAATCTTGGTCCACCAACCATGTCAAGTCACAGTCTCGCCAAGATCAAAAGTTGTTCTTCTCCAAAAAGTCGTTCCAGCTTCTTCATCACTACGCTCGTCTCCTCCTCTCGCCTGTCCCTGATCCTCGCACTCAGTTCCTTGGCCCTTCTCCGGACTTGCTCGCCTTCTTCTTGAACCACCACTTGCTTGATCGCTTTCGCCACATCTTCCCCCGGAACCTACCGTCTTCTCTCTGGACCTCCACGCCAATCCCAAGATCTGCCACCAGTTTGCTGTTCAAGGGCTGATCAAGGTGCATTGGCATGGCTATGATGGGTACGCCGAAGACAATTGCCTCCAATGCTGAGCTCCAACCGCAATGACTCACAAACCCACCTGTTATATCACCGGTTATGGTTTCACAACATTGAATAAAACCTCGTGTGGGGCTAACAATTTTCATATTTCTAAATCATGGAAAACCCTTTTCCCTCCACTTAGTCCCATTCTAGGTATTTTATTGATAGTTTTTGTAGGAACCGGATGATCCTATTTGGTCAAATACCTAGCAACAAACTTCTACGTTCCTTTCATTAAAGTATTTCTAAACGAGTTCCTGGATGACAAGCTTAAAGATTTTCTTATTAATGATATCAATATTGAGGATAATGACGATATTGATATTTTAAACTCCAATATTAGCTTTGTTGGCACGAAATACCTATGCTTGGGTGCATGAGAATCTTGGTCTGAGGAGCCCATCCTTGGACCACCATGCCTCTGTCCTCCTTCCTCTCCAAGAACCCTTCAGGCAAAGCTTCAACGAGGCTCACCCTCTCCCCGTCTCCTCCAGGAAACCTCACCACCCACACAAACCCCACTTCTTCGCTGCAAGCTCCAGCCCGCGCACCATCTCCTCCATCTCCTCCTTTGATAGGAAGCACTCGCTCCCGAACGACACGAACACCACGGAGCCCCTCTCCCTCCCCTCCAGCCACCCCATTATCTCCCCTTCGTCGTCTCTAGCGTCGCCTCTAGCTGGTTCTCGATTCAGAGGCCCGACGGCGACGACCTCCTTACCGATGAGCTTGGCGAGGATGCTTCGCCGTTGTGGATTGGTGATCTGCGAGTCAGGTGCGTCCATGGCCGTCGTGGTGAATGGTGATGTATGAGCAACGGATGAGGAATTATGAAAATCTCCTTATTAACAGATATATGTTATATAGTTGGGAAAAAGAGATGAATATCTTATGACAATGAGAAACTTTAGAAATACAAGACCAAATAAATACATTCTTCAAAAAGGAATCTATTCTCTCCCTCATATTTTCAAATGGCATAATTGAGGCCACAGAAACAATTGCTGAAATTTTAAGCTAATTAGGCCATTTTGATTTTAGCTTTAAATTCAAGAAATTTAAAAAAAGAAAAAGCAATATCCATTTTGATTTTGAATTTAAATATTTAAAAAAATCAGAAGAAAGGGTGAGTAATTTAAGGGCCTTGTTTGTATTGGCCCAGAAGGCATATAAGCTCCTGGCCAAGTCCATACTTACCCCGACCCGGATTCAGCGGACCCGATTTCCTCCTTTTAGCCGGACTGGAGTCTGGGGAGGGAGCCGAACGCAGCCGGAAGATGGACGGCGGCGCTGCACCGGAGCGAACCTCCAGCCCCGGCGACGGGAGCCCCGCCTCCGGCGGGCGGAAGCCGAAGGTGGTGGTCGTAATGGGCCCCACTGGCTCCGGCAAGTCGCGCCTGGCCATCGACCTGGCGTCCCACTTCCCCGTCGAGGTCGTCAATGCCGACTCCATGCAGGTCTACCGCGGCCTCGACGTGCTCACCAACAAGGTCCCCCTCGATCAACAGCAAAGTATTCCCGCGAAACCCCTCTTGATTTCCGACCTTGATTGTCGTCGTTTCGGAGCTTTTCACGAATTTTGTTGTTCTGCAGGCGTGCCGCATCATCTTTTGGGCACCGTGAGCCCGAACGTGGAGTTCACGGCCAAGGCGTTTAGGGACGCTGCTGCTCCTGTGAGTTCGCCTCCTTTGACCGACGATTTCATGTGAATCTCATTTTTGTGTTTTGGTGAGATTGAGAACTTAGTTTTTTTCCCCGAATTTCAGCTCATTGATGAGATCTTGTCTCGAGATAACTTGCCAGTCATTGTTGGGGGTACAAATTACTACATCCAGGTAGAGTGTACAGACCCTTATGCTCTTAACGCGAGATTGTAAAGATGGGTTCGCATAAATTTTGTCGCTTTAAGTCCATCACTCGTCGAGGTCAATTTTTTAACTTAGTTTCCTGACTGAATGTAAGTGCTCAGTTTCTGGACTATGAGATTATTTAGTTGCCAATGCCTGATATAGGATAGCTATATTAATGTCTCTACATCTTCTGCATAGCTTTTGTGCTTATGATGCTCCGCCTGATTCTACCATGTGAATTTAAGTGAAGTATCTGTTTCTGGAAAACGGAACTTTCGATCTTCTTTTTACTCAATTTGGGTCTATAGTAATTGGTAGTTCGGGAGATGGATTTTGATGGGTATATCCTGTGAGAAATTTGTTTGCTTTAGGTGTTGGTTAATTTTCTTTTATCTCTTTGTTGCTAACTAGGCTCTCATGAGTCCGTTTCTTCTGGATGATTCGATGGATCACATGGATGATGGCCACTTAGATGAGACTCCTGGTAATTGTCACTCTCTTGCTTGTGCCCCTGTGGTTATTGTACATTAACGATTGCTTCGTTGAATCTCAGGTGATGAGCATGACGATTGTGAAGTTGACTTCAATAGAGACAGGGAGGCTCCCACCTTCGATCGCTTGAAAGACATTGATCCAGTTGCTGCACAAAGAATTCATCCGAATAACCAGAGAAAAGTATGGATGTTAATGTAGTTGTCATTCAACACACAATCGTAAATCAAAATCTGGAATTTAGGAATTAGGTGAATATATTGATTTGTATTGCTTCAGTTTCAATTATGAACTTATATTGATGTAATTTAGGGTACTTGAAAAAAATTCACATATTTTAGGCTGTTAAATGAAGCAAAAGATTCAATTCTTACTCAATAAAGTACAAAAACAGGGGTTGTCAATGAATTGATTTGCACCTACTTCAATTGCACATTTCCCTGTTCAGCAGGTTATATTTCCATATACATTTAGGTCTATGCACATTAGCAGACTCATGGTCATGGAATTCCATAATTTCTGCTGATTCAGGATAGCAAATAGTTCATAGGATTTAGCAACTTATAGATACCACTGTGGAAAAGCAATTATTTTCTTCATGGTGATTGCCTGCACAGAGCTTGAAACTAAGCAATATTTTGATGACTTTCAAAAGCACCTATGCATCTCAATAGGAAACGAACTCAAAATCAGTCCCAAATGACAACACAAGCATGCCTCGCCACATATCTTCCCAAGGCAGGGCATGATAGGGAAATTCTGATGTCAAATCAGATTTTTGGAGAGGATTTGTAGCGTTTTCTGAATCCCACTGTAGTCACTGGTGATTACTATTGCTGGATCATGTCTCTGTATTATCTGTTTATGCCTTTTCCTCTTATTTTTTATAAGGTGAAATTATTGTACTCCTACTTTTTAGAATTCGTGGTTCTGTAACTATAAATTGTATCACATAGGTAGAGAGATATTGTTTGACTGAAGCTCATTGTGCTGGATCCTTTGCAGATCAATCAATATCTTAATTTGTATGCTCAATCAGGGCTCCTTCCTAGTGAACTATTTCAGAGCAGAACTTTAGAGGTTGGCCAACTTGCTTATTGTTTATGATTAGGTGCATCTACAAATTTTGTCTTGATATGTACTTAAGTAGCTGAATCAGTTGGTCTTTGGGTTTCATTAGTGCCTTTTTAAACATGACATATTTGTAGTGGCATTAACTTGAAGCACCAGAGTAACAAACTTTTTTATTGGTAAGCATTGTGAATCTGTAGTTGTTTTTCTGGGTATTTTATCTCCAACTTTCTTTATTGAAAATATTTGTCTGTATCTATGAATGATTGGTGTATCTACAGTGTTTGAAAAACTTGGTAATTGACCTCGTATAGGCATGAGTGATAGGACTTATCAGAGCTGCCATTATCTCAGTCTACTTTTACTCCGTAACTTCTGATAAAGTTTTATCGCTATCCTAGGAATGGATTTATTTAAGTTAAGTGCAAATGAACTTTCATGCACTTCATGCATAAATAGCTTCTGATATGAACATGGTCTCCAGATTCTGGAGGTTTTAATATATTGAAATAATCCTTCATATTCAAATATAGGGTTCGTTTATTTTGACTCCTTGAAAGTAAAAAGTAATTATTTTGATTTTCCTGCCAAAATTTAAAGCAAAATTCAAGTTTCAAAATTTTATGGAAGTAAGGATGTGAATTTGTGTCAACATATGTATAATAGTACTCAAGATTAGAAAAATCAATATGCATGTGCCCCAGTTTTTGAAAGAGCATAAAAGGTCAAAAGTAAAAGTCACTCCAGACATACTCTAGAGAAGTGGTTAATGAAATTTTATCCCCTTACATCATAGCACTGACGCCAAAAGGGATACCCTTTCCTTTCATTGTGGCAGGGCAGAACTGGGGGCGTGTTGAGAATTCAAAGTATGATTGCTGTTTTATATGTGTGGATGCATGTCTTCCTGTTCTCGATCAATATGTGGAGCAAAGAGTTGACTGCATGATGGAAGCTGGATTGCTTAATGAAGTCTGCGACATCTACTGCCCTAACTCAAATTACACTCAAGGTCTGCGCCAAGCAATTGGGGTTCGAGAATTTGAGGATTTTCTGCAGGTTTACATTGGTGATGCTGGCGACTCTGAAACAAGCAGTTTTCATGATAAGAGTATGTTGAAAGAAAACATTGGGTTGATCTTGGCATCCCTGCCGACAAATAAACTAAAAGTGTTATTACAAGAAGCCATTGACAAGTTTAAACTAAACACTCGAAGACTTGTGCGTCGACAGGTGAGTGTAGTGTAGTGAAGCACGTAAGTAATATGATTCATATTCCATCAAGTTTGGTATATTTTTCTGTCAATCTATCTCTTCTACTGAACGGTGCCAAAGCCTAAATCCTTCTTCTAGGAATACATCTCATGATATTCATTCAGTACATACTATGAAAATCTGTTACAATGTGTAATACCTTCAGTTTGTCTAATAGCTTGAAGCCAGATGCTTTTTGGTTTCTCAATGATGTTTATGTGCTGTTCAAGTAGTAAAGGTTGTTCTCACTTCTTTTTTAGACCAGGATCCCTTTTTGTCATATCTTTCTTGAGGTGCCGATGTATATTCGGTTGCTTGGGAACCGAAGCATGCAAAGATTCAGATCTTTCAACTCCCATTTTCTAGCTTGATATCATTGTGGCTGTGCTTTCTAGTGAGACGAGTTTCTGTTGTTTCACAGAAAAGGAGGATCCGTCGACTACAGACATTGTTTGGGTGGAACATCCATTATGTGGATGCAACAGAAGCTATCTCATGTATACAAATCTCCTTTCTAGCGATTTCATTTTGCTGTCAGTTTTTCTATTCTCACGTTATTTTTTGTAATGTTATCCCGTTTTAGGTCGGTCAGAAGACTTCTGGATCAAGCAAGTAGTTCAACCTTCCGTGCAGTGTATAAGATCTTTCTATGAAGAGAGAGTGAGCATCGTGCCTGATGATGAAGCCCCAAAAGTCTCTGCTACTAATCTTCTGCAAAGAGACTTGTGGACTCAATATATATGCAAGGTAAGCAAAAGCCTCGAATGTTGTGTGGAGTATTTCTTTTTCCTGAATTTGGCCTGTCCTTCAACTCGTTCTGCAAAGTTGTTTTTCATTGTCTTTGATATGTTTGAGCCGAATTTTCACAGGCCTGTGGCGATCGTGTGCTCAGAGGAGCACATGAATGGGAACAACACAAGCAGGGCCGAGCTCATCGAAAACGAAGTGCACGGTTGAGAAAGTCTCTAAATCAAGGCTTGGTCACTGTAGCGGAACAACAACAACGGTAGCAGTAATAGGAGTCCTTTTAGGGGTTGGTTTAAAAAATTTATAGCAACGTTTCATATGGCTATTCATCATTAGTAATGAGAATGTTTATCGTCCACATCAGGTCATCGATGTAGTGAGATTTGCGACCTTAATATGTTGTAAGCTACCATGCTGAGCTTAAACTTTAGGCTCCCTTTTGTCCATTATTATTGTCTTTTACATTTACGTTTGACTGTTCTATTGATATGCACGGTGAGGATTCATTCACACAGAGTCTCGTGAAAAAGTTAACATTAGCTCGCGTATCAATGTATTTTTCACGTTTCAAACATGATTTTACAGTTTCATTTCCTCCTCCGATGAAAATCCCCATCTTATTTATTTTGATGCATCGTTTTTTTATTAGTTTTTCCAGACTAAATAGTATAAATTTTGACGTGAAAATTAATTTTTAGAGAAATGGGGTGAAACAATAAGAAGTAATACCGATAAGGTCAGCCTTGTGAGGGTCAGTCGACCCTAGCACGGTGATGGCGTCATCACGGCACGTAAGCGAGCGCTTCCCCTTAACTTTTTTTTTTCAAAAAACTTTTCAATCTAATTTTAATTGAAGTAAGGAGAGAAATAGTGTCATTTTAGTTGGTTTTGCACTTTTCATTAACTTAATGGCAACTTAGGACAAGTGCAAGTAATAAAAAAATCACATAAGCATTCCTACCACTCAAATCGGACAGAGGTTTTGCCAAAAAAAAAAATTGGACAGAGCTAATGGAGGTATTTGATTGCGTAAATTGGAATATGTTTTAGGATATGATTGTCCAAATTGAAAGTTTCATGACTTCGCTGTATTTTCACAAAATTTCAATCACACTTCTCCCATTAACAATGACACAAACTTCTAGCGTTTGTGTATGTTAATGCTAAGGGAACTAGCTAAAAAGAGCACTCCTTAAACACATTAAATAAGCATAATCTTGACTTTCAATTCACTTCTAGCGCATATTGCTTAGAAAAATCAATGAATTAGAGATTGAAAGTTTTCTTTATTCGTCAAATCTCACAAAAAACAATCTCCAAACACCTTGTTGGGAGTTTTGAAACCATACTTGGATAGGATGTCATAGGTGGGGGGAAAAGTGTTAAAAAGGTCCTAAACCTTTTGCATTTGTGCCAATTTAGTTATAAACCATTTTTTTGGTGCTAATTTAGTCCTAAACATTTTTTACATTGTGCCAATTTAGTCATTTCCGGCCAATTTTGGCCGGATTTTGCTGACTGGATGTTGGCCAGCTGATGTGACTTGATCGGCGCTGACGTGGACAACTTTTAATAATATTTTAATATTTTTGAATTTTTTATTTTTATTTTTTCCTTCTCCTCCTTCCTCTAGTTGATCACCGGACCTCAGCGACCGGCCAGAGTCGACGGCCGGTGAGGTTGAGGTCGACCTCGACGGCCACCTCGCTAGTGGCCGCGAGGGTGACCTCGCGCTGGGTGGCGAGGCTCACCCGCCCGATGCTGCCATGGGCGAGGCTCAACCTTCGCCAGATTGGCTCGACATGTTTTGACCTAATTTTTTTATTTGAAAACACTTTGTAAACACGTTAATATTAGATGACAATCACATTACACGAATAAGAGATATTCGGCAAGAATTGTTTCCACAAGAAAAAGATGCACTTATATCTCCATTTGGATCCGACCAAAAAAAAAAAAAAAGAAAAATCTCCACTCGGTGATCATATTAAGTGAAATAAGTCAAGTCAAACTTGGAAATATTACGGTAAGCAATGTTAGGTAGACTTCAACTAGTTCATCAATTTAATATATTAAATGATGTGACAAACTATAACCGGGTATTAATAAGTGGGCCGTATTCAACAACAAATAAAAGTATATGGCATACTTAATGTTTCCTAATTATTATATGAAGTGGGGTGTGTATACTGGGTTCGTATGAACTATTGAATTGTGTGAACTTTGTGGACCTTTCGCATATATAAGTCTCATTCTACTGAATGCTCTAAATATCTCTGTTTTAAGCTTTGATTGCATGTAGTGAGGTCTCGGAAATTTGGTTGATTTTGACCTTTTTTTATATCGATAGCAACGTCTTTTGATTCATACGAAAGTCAAATTTCATATTTAAAAGAAAAAAAAATTACATAAGGAAGAACGTGGATCATGTAAGATTTATGTATTTTTCCTTTTGCTAGGTAAGCAATGATTTATTTAAATGCACGGATGTATGAAGGGATTAATTCTACTTCAAGCCTGATAGAAACCCATTCCATCAATCCCCAAATCTGGCAATCAGCTAGAACCGCGAGAGAGGTCAAATCTCATGGTTTTCACACCAAGTATTCATATATTGTAGGCATACTTTTTTACATTAGCTGCTATTTCAAGTAATTTAAGGAAGGTGTTCTCAAACCTCCTTTCACATTAAAGTGTATTTAGCTGGGAGTTGAAAAGTCTTTTTTCTCTCCTCTCTTTTTTCCCATTGTCTTCTTCAACCTTGAGTCATGGGAGAAGGTTTGAGTTAGTCTCACCCTTCCTTTCTCTTTTGTTGATTTACTGTGCGGTTTATTGTTCTTTTCTTGCTTTTTCTTCTCTCCTAATTTAGATTTGGGAGTTCTCTTCCTCCAGTCTAGTTCTCGATTTGACATTTTGAACTCTCCTAATCTAATTCTAGATTTAGGTACTTTATCTTCTTCGATCTAAATCTGGGACTTTAACAAATATGCTTTTGGGGATCCCTGACCCTCTGCTCCATTTGTATATAGGTTTTCTACCTCTAGCCTTAATAATGATCGCAGGAGTTTTGGCATCTCATTGAATTATGAAGATTTGCTTATTCACATGTTAGATCTCTGTTTTTTTAACCTATTCTAGTTGTCTCCGTACAACAATGGTGTAGAGGAAGTCGAACCTAGGCATGCATCGCCAACTGGCAACGTCATAATTATTTGAGAAAGACTTTCCGACATGTGTTCATCACTAACAAAGACACAAGATCCAATGATCGGTCGTCAATTTTGTTTGACAAATCTATTCATGTGGAACGAATTTGTGTTTAACTTTCCTAGTGCTCTGTCAATCCTCCTTGTGTTCTAGATTTGGCTTTGTTTTTTTAGTATCATACTCTGTTTTAATTTGTTTTATCATGAAGATTGTATACTTATATATTCTTTTGAGTAATGAATATAATTTTCTTTCGACAAAAATAAAATAAAATTAAGAAAGGTGTAAAGTCAGAAATGGACATTATTTTTCAGAAGATAGTCTAATCCGATAGTTGATGCACATGGGTATGGTGTAATTTAAGGTAGGTATGTTAACTTAAAAGACTTTGGAATTCAAGAGAGAAATTATGAACTGTATTTCCATTACACAATCCTATGGTGTAATTTATTTTCTTTTTATTTTTGTGAGTGACCTAACGTGAATCTCATGATATCATTATCATATTCATGTCAAATCTATCAGATTACTTATGACCAAATAAATGATTGCTTTGTTACTCTTTTGAATAAATGATCGATACACCTGCTGAGGATTTGGATGAGTTGGAGACAAAATTGAGACGCAATCCATTGGAGCAAACAAGAACTTAACTACCTGGCTTTTGTCTGTTCCTCCCTTAGGCTTAGCTAACTACCCAACCTTTGTCTATTTCTTAGAAGACTCGCTTAGGACTTGTTTGTTTGAGCTTAACTACCTGGCTTTTGTCTGTTCCTCCCTTAGGCTTAGCTAACTACCCAACCTTTGTCTGTTTCTTAGAAGACTCACTTAGGACTTGTTTGTTTTTTTTGGTAACCCAGGGAACCCCGTAAGTGACAGCCGGCGAGCAAACCCTAGGGGAGCGACTACTCTGGGATTTGAACTTCTCCCCTTCGTGAGGGGGAGAGAGCCCGAGCCAGCTGCACTGCTGAGGGCGGTGATCTTAAGACTTGTTTGTTAATAGACTAATAGTAACTGATTCTATTATTTTATTCCCGAGAATATATTTGGAACAGAAATCCGTTTATAAAATTTTTTTGTTCTCAAGAACAGATTTGGAACATAATCAAAAAGTAGAAAAAAGTTACTTCTTTGTTCTTGGGAACAATTCTAGAATCAAGTCCAACCTATTTTTGTTTTTTTCTCTTTTCTTTTCTCATTCTCTCTTCTTCTTTCTTCTTCTTCCTCCCTAGCCGGTCATTGGCCACTATTGATAGCCGCCACCGTTGCCATTGTCACCGCCGCTAGTGGTTGTCAACGACCGGCAAGCCTCCGGCGAGCTAGCCGGATCTCGCCCAGCCGGTCGCTGGCCACGAAGGAGGAAGAAGAAGAGAAAAGGAAAAAGAAAAAAGAAAAAGAAAAAGAAAAAAAGAGGAAAACAAAACAATATAATAAAAATAATTAAAAAATTAAAAGAAATAAAAAAATTTAAGAGTCTTACCAAACGTATTTTTTTTTTCGGGAATAAAATTTTGGACAGTTACCAAACGGTTTCAAATGCTCAAAAATTGTTATCTAGAAATAGAATATAAAAGAATCATTTCTAAATGAAAATTATACCCAGGAACAAAATGGTTACTAAACGCATCCTTATATGCTCGTGGATATCTTTTTTTCAGTATTTTTTTTTTTAATGTATTGGTCAACTGAAAAGGCCATCTATTCAGCAAATAAGAAAGTCTTCGGCCCATAATGATATTTTTATGGTTTACAAGTATAAATATTATCCGTATTAGTTCCTTACCAAAAAAATATTATCCGTATTAGTTTATATTCAATTAAATTTGCACGGAAATAATATTCATAAGGAGAAGTTGATTGGAAAAGATTGAGATGGTTAAAGACAAAATTGAGAGGGCATGCAATTGGATGTCAGCAAACTAGAGCTAACTACCCGGGCTTTGTCTGTATCTCGCTAGACTAGCTCCAACGCACCTGCGCGTGCAAGAATAAGTTTCATGAAATTTCTTAGGCGTTATCTAATCTGTAAAGACAATACCTAAATTAGGGAAAATGATTCAAAACGTCTTAAACCTATTGCATTTGGCAAACATTTTAATTTTGTCAGTTAAGTCCTCAACATTTTCATATTTAGCCAATTGAGTCCATTTGATCATTTTTACCAGTTCATTCTTAACGTGAACGTTGGCTGTTCTATGTGGCACGGCTAGTACTGACATTAACAATTTTTAATTTTTCTTTTCCTTTCTTTTTCCTTTTACTAGTGGCTAGCCACTAGCCATGGCTGGGTAGGGTGGCCTTACTTGGACAAGGGTAGGCGAGGGCCAATTTTGCTCAATTTGGTGAGGGGAGCCCTTGGTGGGGCTCCCGCACTTGTCTAGGTGAGGTGTGACAAGGTTCGGCCTCACTTGCCCAACGAGGCCGCCTGGGCCTAAGCTAGGGCTGGTCTTGCTAGATTCTCATCCTTGCCCGGCTGGGCCTCCTCTATGGCAAGCATGGCCAGCCCATCATGTCCATGTTAGTGTTGGTCGTGTCATGAAAAACAGCCAGCATCAACATTAGCGAATTCCAATCAAAATTGGCTAGATTGACTTAATTGGCGAAATATGAAAATGTTGATAACTTAATTAGCAAAATTTGAAAGTTTAGAATTGAATTGACAAAAATACCATATGTTTAGAATTTTTTATACAATTTTCTCAGTAAATTAGTGGGCAGGAACCTCAATAGAAATGCATTCCTATTATATTTTCATCTTGAAGCTCAATTAAATACATATATACATACATATAAATATACATCCGCAAATGGGTGGTGCCGTTGAGAAAGCAAATCCCCGAAAAATGCCGAAGCACTTGCACGTGCTGATCCGACACAGATTACAGAAATCAATGTTTCGGTTGGATTAAAAATTGAGACGCAATGACCCATAATAATATTCTAATGGGTTACAACGTGTAACTTACAATTATAAATATTATCTGCATTTATTAATATTAAATTTGATTTGCACGGAATAAATGTCCGTAACCTTAACTTACAAATCAAAGACATGATTAAGGAGAGAGGAGTTGAAGAATATATTGCAAATAAAGGAGGGCATGTGAAATACGGCAATAAATGTAACGAAAATTCTAAAACCTATTATAAAAGTGCAAAGAATTCTAAAACTTTTAATAAGTACCATCAGGTTTTGAAACTTGTCCAATGCAATCGATTCACTTCATTAACTCCATCTAATTTGGCTAACGTAACATTTTCTAGGGAAAAGTACTAAAAAAGTCTTAAACCTTTTGTCTTTGTGCCGATTTAGTCCTAAACATTTTTACACTGTAACAATTTAGTCATTTCCGATCAATTTTGGCCGGATTTTGCTGACTGAACGCTGACGTGGTCTGATCGGCGCTGACGTGGACAATTTTTAATAATATTTTAATTTGTCTTTTTCTTTTTCTTTTTTTCTTCTCCTCTTCTTCCTCTAGCCGATCGTCGGATCTCAGCGATCGGCTAGAGGTGACGGTTGATGAGGTCGGGTCGACCTCGCCGCCACCTCGCCGGTGGCCGCGAGGGCGGCCTCGCCGGCCACCTCACTAGTGGCCGCGAGGGCGACCTCGTCGACTCCGGCGAGGGTCGAGCCTCGCTCGTGGCCGGTGAGGCTCGACCCTCGCGATCCGGCAAGGGCGAGCCTTGCTTGCTCGGCGCGAGACCGTCCTCAAGGGCGGTGGTAGGCAAGGCTCGCCCTCACCGGCCATGGGCGAGGCTTGACCCTCACCGCCCAGCGTGAGGCCGCCCTCGACCTCACCGGTCGTCGCCTCGGCCGGTCACCGAGGTGCGGCGACCGGCTGGAGGAAGAAGAGGAGATGAAAAAAAAAAAAAAAAAAAAAAAAAAAAAGAAAAATATTTAAAAATATTATTAAAAGTTATCAACGTCGGTGCCGATCAGGCCACGCCGGTTGGCGACGTCCGCCAGCAAAATCCGGCCAAAATTGGCCGGAAATGACTGAATTGGCACAACGTAAAAATGTTTATGACTAAATCGGCACAAATATAAAAGTTTAGGACTTTTTTGACACTTTTCCCGCATTTTCTAATATATATATATTTATTTATTTTATAGTACACGTGAGGTAGGTCACAACTAACAAGTCAATCAAATTAATGCTCAAGTTAGGTTAATTCAAGTGAGTGCTCGTCTTTGGCAAAAACTATAGAATAATTAATTAATTAATCGACTAATGAACGGTGATCGCCCTGTGCTGGTAACTAACAAGTCAGTCAGCACACGATCACTGATCAGTTCTTGTTCTCGGTAGTCTTTCAAGGGCTTTGCACGGTGCCCAGAGGGCTTGCGCAACCACCATTATATATCGAACCGTTGGACAATGAACACCGTCTGACTGTTTGGCTTCAAAATTTTTCGACGTGGGCGGTCGAATCAACTTCTTCTCGTGCATCCCTCAAGGCACACTCCGGCAACTTTTTCATCAGCAGGCTTTTCCCTAGATTTTAAGCCCACTGTCGGTCCGGCCGTCTCTTTGCTTTCCTCGCTTTCTTGAAAAGAGGAATTCCCTGTTGCGCGAGATCGCCGGTGAAGTCTCTTCCGGCTTTCTGCTGGGGCAAACATGTCTGGAATGGAGAGCAAATGGTCATCTACCTTGGAGCTGCGGGTTGAGCAACAGCCGACTCTTCTGAAACCCTCCGCCAGTAACTCCTCCTGTTGCATTTTCAAAGCCCCAGGGAGCCTAGTTCAGACCAATGATAAGGCTTACGAGCCCCAGATCGTCTCCGTCGGTCCATACCACCATGGTAAGGAAGGGCTGAAGATGATCGAGCAGCACAAACCTCGATTCTTCTTCGCTCTCCTCGAACGAACCAAGGATTGCGGCAAGGGATTCGACCACTATTTCGATGCGGTTGCTTCAAGGGAGAAAGAAATTCGGGATTGCTACTCAGAGCATCTTAATTACGACAGCTCGGCTCTTGTCAAGATGATGGTCCTTGATGCCTGTTTCATTGTCGAGGTGTTCCGCATCTTCGGTCGTGTAATTGAGCGTCACCCTGACGATCCTATCTCGGGGATGCCATGGATCTTTACCTTCCTCATAAGGGACCTTCTTGGGATCGAAAACCAGATCCCTTTCTTTGTCCTTCAAGAGGTCTTCGACTCATCAAAGGGCGACACAGCGGAAGAAGCCGCCGAGGTCTCCCTCAGTGAGCTTGCACTAACATTCTTCAACATCGCGGCTGGATGGCCTCCAAATCAACTGAAGTTCGATGGGGATTCCAATGTCAAACACTTGCTTGACTTGTTCCGACTGAGTTTAATTGGCCATTCGGAGAAGGAACAACCTGGAGATGTGGATGCTGTGGATGCTGACGACTTACAATTGATCCCCTCGGCGATGCAGCTTCGTCTATCCGGGATTAAATTCAAGCCAAGGAAGCGCGATGGCTTGAAACTTCATGAAATCCAACTCAATGGTAGAATACTTGAAATCCCTACTTTGACTCTAGATGATTTCAGCAGATCCTTCTTACTCAACTGCGTTGCCTTCGAGCAGTGTTACTGCTACCGCTCCAGGCACATCACCAGTTACATCACCTTCATGAGATGTCTCGTGAACAACGAATTGGATGCGGAGCTCTTAGCTAAGAGACAAATACTAGTGAACTATTTAGGATCGAATGCTGAGGTCGCAACTTTCTTCAATGATCTGGGTAAGGACTGTGCCATAACTATCAAAAAAGGCTATTTGGCCGAGATATTTGTGGAAGTGAACAGACACCACCGAAACCCGTGGCGTGTGCGTTGGGCGGGGATCAAGCACAGGTACTTTGGTAGTCCTTGGTCCGCCATTTCGGCTTTTGCTGCCTCTGTTCTGTTGGTTCTTACTGTCCTTCAGGCATTCTATGCCATCTTTGCATATTATCGTCCCCCAAAGTAACCGACCCTCGGCAATGCAATTTCCGGAAGACATGAACTTACCGCGAAAGGTGATCTGTTTTGGAGCTTCTGAAGGACTCGATCACAGCCGTCAGTCTTCCATGGTCTCAGTCATCTTATGTCCTAAAAAGCGATTGTGGTCACAGCACAGATCTGTTCGCTAGGCATGGGCAGTTGACCTATGTCTACCACGAATAATCATGTCGATTAAGTCTATCTATACTTATGTAGTATCTATCGTGAGATTTGCATGATCTACGGTTTGTTCTATAGATTATGAAATGAAAATCATGTTTAGTTAATTCCGCCTCCAATGGCATGTCCAACTCTACATCAATTTCCTTTCCAATTCCGATATTTTATAGCAGCAACTATGGCTATCGACTATGACTACTATTGTTGGCATTATTTCGACCTAATGGTAATCTGGCAAATGAGTGATTGACAAAACACAGTAAAACTTATTCTTTTGTTCTACCTCGACCAGAAAGTGATCAAACTCTCCATAAAGCAGGATTTTCAAACATGGATCAAGTGATGGATATATTAAAAGGAAGTGCCAGCTACTGAGAGTGAAGTGTGAAATGAAATTCACCAGATTGATCTAAATGACAACAAGTAAATTACTTAGAATTAAAGGAACTTAAAGATAAGAACACGAAATTAAAGGAATTCAAAGTGAATATCGGAAAGGAAATTATTGGAAATCAAACTTCACTGGAATTATGGATTACAAGCTTAATCCTAAAACTAAAATAAAAAAGGAAAGGCGTTGCTTCAAAAGGAAAATGCTTTAAAGAAAAAATTGGCAGAGCTTTTGGCATGGCTTGAGCGTGTCTCCTTCCTATGCGTTCTTTCTCATTACAATCCTTGGATCTCCTGTAGCGGTTATTGAAATTTCACTTGCAAACCACTTGTAACTACTCCATCTTTCTATGATTTCCTCCATTTCCCCCATAATGTTAGTAACTTCCATGTCCATCATGCAAGCCATTCAGTGTTCACATCATATACCATAATAATTTTGTAAACTAACTTTCTCTTACGAATTTTCAGGAGAGACCATATCAAGTAAAATTTACTTGCGTCTGAATGGCATTGAATGCCCATGGTCTTAATAGTAGTCTGACAATTTGAGTGTGAACCGTATTTTCGCTACACAATCATATAATTTTTTTTTTTATATTAATTGCACGATTCATTATTTTAATTTGTTATGAATCATAAAACTTAGAGGAAAAAAATTTGTTTAAAGAAAAATCTGAAATTATTTTTAAATTTATTTATGTCAAATCATTTTTTATTACCGATTACTAAAAAAAAAAAAAATTCTAAAAAAAAAAAACGAAATGAAAAAAATAATTCCTCTAGCGGAGCGCATCTTTATTACTTCACTCTTTTGTGTATATTTATATTTTTTTGAATAATTGCTCGAGAGCTAACTGCTTGGCTCTTGTCTGTTTCTCCCTTAGACTTAGCTAACTACACGGCAATCTTTGTCTATTTCTTACTGCGAAAGACTCGCCTTTTGAATGCTAACGTCTGTTTCTCCCTTAGACTTAGCTAACTACCCGGCCTTTGTCTGTTTTTTACTAGACTCGCCTGAATGCACGTGGATATTCTTCTCACGTATTATTATTATTATTATTATTATTATTATTATTATTATTATTATTATTATTATTTTATTATTATTATTTTATTATTATTATTATTTTATTATTATTATTATTATTATTATTATTATTATATTATTATTATTATTTTTTTCTTCTTCTTCTTCTTCTTCTTCTTCTTTTTATTTTTTATTTTTTATTTTTTTTATGGTCTTAGTCAACTGAAAAGGCCATCTATGAATTAGTGGGCATGATGCTCCACGAAGACACATTCCTATAATTTCCTCAAATCTGATTCTACTATATATATTCAGCAAACAAGAAAGTCTTCGTCCCATGATAATACTTCAATAATCTGCACTTATTTATAGTCAATTTGATTAGACGGAATTAATGTTCGTGACTTTAACTCAAGTAAACCGTAGTGTAATTAATAGGGGAATCACTCTAGCTTAGAGTCGACTGGGGAAAACCTTTTAGGTCGTGGTTTCACTATAGACTACTGCTTCTTTCTAGATAACACATTTATCTTATGGTGTAGTAATAATATCATTCCATTCAATCAAGTATGAAAGCAAAATATCGTGCTTTTGCCGATATGACATCGAAATTAGTGCAATTGCGATGGTTTCGGAATGTATAGGAGTTTGTTATAATGGTGGGACAATCATTTACAACGCCTAGCGAGGTGCTATTCAAATATCACATAATAATATTTTTCAAAGGCACATCAAGTCACATGTTCGTGGCATTGTCAATTAATCAGGCTAGTGATGCCATCCATCTTGACATTTTTTAAATCTTATTCTCTAAATTCCAATTGACTTCTTCTAAGTCACATTGATATGGAGGGGATGTTAGAGATAATGAGTAGGTTCTCCATATCTCTTGTTATTGTGCTATATCTTCTTTGATTATACATATTCTTGGTTAATCCTAATTGATTGTAATTGATATTATAATATCTTGTTATATTAAATAGTCATCTTATGAAGTTCATAAATATTTTATATATTCTTCATTATGAAATACCCATAAATTATGCAATTTTCTTCTACATATTATTATTTAGGAGAACTATAACTTTTTACTTTTTTTTTTTTCTGTGTGTTTCACCGTAGGTAGGCGACGGTATTTATAGTGGTAGTACTACAACTGGTCCCAAGTGGTTTCTAGCGGTTGTGTCCATATTCTTCTTTATGATTTCCAGCAATTATGTCCATGTTCTTTCTTGAAAATGCCGTGCCCATGTTCTCATGATATCATGATCTTGGTCCTAAGCGGTTATTCCTTAAAAATGCATGTAAGTTGTCTCATGATCGCAATCACTCTACTTCCGGCGGCTTCAAACTCGCTATTGTATCCTAATGTGTTCATCCAACACTTAAATAACCAATCGGTAACCTTAATGATTATCATTAACCACTCATCGTCATATATCGACAACATATTCATGACAATCATTGGCGTGCATCAGCATCAATACCAATCTTGATTGTCAATTGTTAAGCACTTGCTTAACAGTATTTGTTACTCTAATCACGTGTCAACAACCCGGTCATTTTTTTTTGTGCAAACAGTATGTGTCGGCGCTTATGAGAACTTGGGGGACACGGAGGATAATAACTCATGAGAGGCAACGAGTCGTTCCCGCGGCTTTGAGCTAACTCATGAGAGGCGTTGAAGATTCAACGTCCGAATCTGGTGTATATTGGTAAAGCATTACAATTTTTAGATATATTGGTAGAGTTTGCCGTTAACGGAATATATATATTGCATATAGTCTGTACTTTATAGATAATTTTATATTAGTTAAATTCCTTTACTTCCCGTAACTTAGCTATGCTCGCCTCCAGTAACATTTCGTCCAACCAATCTCACGAGGTCACAGGTCACGGCCATCTTCATGTCCTGTCACAATTGGATAATTAGCCAAAAGCGAATGGAGCATTAAGGCGACAACCACCCAGAATGTTTACTTCCCCCTGAGATACAAACACAAGGCCATTTTTTTCAAAGTGTTGTCCGATATTGCATCTTAACAAACTCGGCTAACCTGTTTGAGTTGATAAATGGGGCAACACGTATGCAGAATTGTGGATGCCTTTATGCCCGATTACCATGTGTCCAGCTAAAACTTAGGCGAGTTTCTTCAGCATAAAAAAAAAAAAAAAGGTAGAGGAAAACGACCATGTAAAATGCAGAAAGTTGGAGGGGAAGGCGAATGAGGTTTGTGCGCCTCTGAGCATTTAATTCCCGATGCATGACACGTATCGGTCTAGGAAAAATCTTAATGAAGGTTCGCATTGTCTTAATCAAATCCTTAAAAATTGAGAAGTCGACAAACAATGCCGAGAGCAACATGTCTAATCACAAAAAGAAAAGTCTCCTGCGTTCATTATTTCGGTGAAAACGAACCACCAAAATGAAACAACCATCTCTTTTGTTAAATCATTGACTAAAGATAATTTGAAATGTGGGGAAAAGTGCAAAGCGACTTTTTGCTGCCATTTCATATATAAATAAAAGGGTCTTGCCAACGTTTATCATTGGAATTCTTATTGAAACATATTTTAATTTTCAATGTCTTAATTACCCAGAGGAAGGTAGTATATTGGGGATTACAATCCAAAAATTACGCACCACTAATGTCCAATAATTAATATATATATATATATATAAGTACCTTTATCGATTAATCGATACATGAAAAATAAATTCATGATGACTTGACTTCATCTTCATCTTTGAGAAAAAGACAAAAGATAGGTAGTTCACTAATCAATTGAGAAACAGACAAAGGTCGGGTAGTTGGCTCTAGATAGCACACGTGCAAGGGGTCTCAATTTTGTAATTAACTCACCTAATTCTAGACCTGCATATCGTGCAGGTATGAAAATAGTAATAAAATGTTTCACCGGAGGAATAATTTATTTTTTGAAGAGTAATTTAATGAATTTCATCTAATGAATTATTTTAATCACGGGATATAAAACTAATCAGATATTCGAAAGATCTCACGAGGAAAAGAAAAGAGTACCATGCAACTGTAGTGCGAAAATACGTCCCGTGATCAAGTATCAAACTCCCTTTAAAATATGGGCATTCAATCACGTTTACAAATAAGTAAATCTTGTTTGGTACAGTCTTTCTGAAGCTTTGGCAGAGAAAATTAGTTTGCAAAATTTAATACAGTCTATGATGTGAGTGCTGGACGGTTAACTGAATTTTTTTAGTTATTTTCTCCGGTGAATTCGAAACTGTCTTGACTTTTTGCTGTAACCATCCCTGCATATTCCATGATTCTTTCGACGCACTTTCATCCTTCCCAATTCCCCGAAAAGTTATCTCTTTGTTCGCTATTTAAGCCCCAGAATCCGACTCCCACATTCGTCCACCACCACTAAGCCACCGAGGCCTGATCGCCACTATGCCTCCGTTGGATTCCCAGACCCCTAAACGGAAGAGGAGCCGGGAGACTTCCGAGGTCTTCAATTCCGTGTTCGGCTTCCTCATGGACTTCGCCGACAAGGCCGAGACCATCGTCCCTCAGCCCAAGCGCAGAGCCATTGTTAGTGGAGATGCGACGGACGAAGTTCGTGATGACGAGCAGGAGCCATCGGAGAACAGGGGCGATGGTAATGCAGGGGAGTTGTTCGACAGGTTGCCCGTGAGGGACAAGGAGGAGCTGCTCAAGGACGTGTTCGGCGAGATCGTGGGGAACATTCTGGACAACCTCCCTGAGGAAGGGAAGGAAGCGTTCCTGGTGAGGTGTTTCGACGGGCTGTTCCAGAAGCTTCCCTGCGAGTCGCAGAGAGTGATTGAAATCAAAGTGAAGGATGCGTCTTCCCAATCCCAAGAGGCTTTACCGACACCGAGCGCTCAGGGATCGCCCACGGCCAACCCCAACCGGTTTCCCAAAGATGACCTCGTTCTAACCAGCACCCGTGTGAGCAATCCCCCTGATTTCTGGGATCCACCCGTCCTTGCTTGAGAAAGAAGATAAGAGAAAGGGCGGCTCGGAAGAGCGCACGGTCTGGTGTCTTAATAAATGTTACCCTCCTAGTTCTTCCTCGTCCGGGCAATAAGTGTCTTTTGCCCCCTCCATCAAACTTGTCACTTCTTCCCATGCTTGTTATCCAGGCGTTGTTCTTGCTTGCTCAAGACTTATATAAATTGAGTACCTTCACTTGTCAGTTTACATTGCCATAGCACTCGAGAGACTTCTTCCCTCCCCTCTCTCCTTCAATCATGTCTTTGATTCATCTGTTAAAGATATAAACATCACTTCCATACAAACCTTACTAAAGATAAATAAAGTTAGGAAATATTCCACGCTCGTAACCCATCAAAATATTATTATACTAGCATAAGACTTTCTTAATTGTTGGATGTGTGTATGTATGTATGTATGTACGTATGTATGTTGATGGGTTACGAGCGTGGAATATTTTGATGGGTTACGAGCGGCGGCGCGGTCCATACTTGGCCCTACCCGCAGTCGACGGACCCGATTTCCTCCTTTTAGCAGGACCGCAGAGGAGCCGAACGCACCCGGAAGATGGACGGCGGTGCTGCACCTGGAAGTTGTCATTCAACACACAATCGTAAATCAAAATATGGAATTTAAGAATTGGGTGAATATATTGATTTGTATTGCTCCAGTTTCAATTGTGAACTTATATTGATGTAATTTAGGGTACTTGAAAAAATTCACATATTTTAGGCTGTTAAATGAAGTGAAAGATTCAATTCCTACTCAATAAAGTACAAAAACAGGGTTTGTCAATGAATTGATTTGCACCTACTTCAATTGCACATTTCCCTGTTCAGCAGGTTATATTTCCATATACACTTAGGTCTATGCACATTAGCAGACTCATGGTCATGGAATTCCATAATTTCTGCCGATTCAGGATAGCAAATAGTTGGTAGGATTTAGCAACTTATAGATACCACTGTGGAAAAGCAATTATTTTCTTCATGGTGATTGCCTGCATAGAACTTGAAACTGAGCAATATTTTGATGACTTTCAAAGCACCTATGCATTTCAATAGGAAATGAACTCAAAATCAGTCCCAAATGACAACACAAGCACGCCTTGCCACAGATCTTCTTAAGGCAGGGCATGATAGGGAAATTCTGATGTCAAATCAGACTTTTGGCGAGGATTTGTAGTGTTTTCTGAATCCCACTGTAGTCACAAATGATTAGTATTGCTGGATCATGTCTCTGTATTATCTGTTTATGCCTTTTCCTCTTAGTTTTTATAAGGTGAAATTATTATACTCCTACTTTTTAGAATTCCTGGTTTTTCTTTAACTATAAATTGTATCACATAGGCAGAGAGATATTGTTTGACTGAAGCTCATTGTGCTGGATCCTTTGCAGGTCAATCAATATCTTAATTTGTATGCTCAATCAGGGTTCCTTCCCAGTGAACTATTTCAGAGCAGAACTTTAGAGGTTGGTCAACTTGCTTATTGTTTATGATTAGGTGCATCTACAAATTTTGTCTTGATATGTACTTAAGTAGCTCAATCAGTTGGTCTTTAGGTTTCATTTGTGCCTTTTTAAACATGACATATTTGTAGTGGCATTAACTTGAAGCACCAGAGTAAAAAACTTTTTTATTGGTAAGTTTTGTGAATCTGTAGTTGTTTTTCTGGGTACTTTATTTCCAACTATTTTTATCGAAAATATTTGTCTGTATCTATGAATGATTGGTGTATCTACAGTGTTTGAAAAACTTGGTAATTGACCTCGTATAGGCATGAGTGATAGGACTTATCAGAGCTGCGATTATCTCAGTCTACTTTTACTCTGTAACTTCTTATAAAGTTTTATCGCTATCCTAGGAATGGATTTATTTAAGTGCAAATGAACTTTCATGCACTTCATGCATAAATAGCTTCTGATATGAACATGGTCTCCCGATTCTGGAGGTTTTAATATATTGAAATAATCCTTCATATTCAAATATAGGGTTCGTTTATTTTGACTCCTTGAAAGTAAAAAGTAATCATTTTGATTTTCCTGCCAAAATTTAAAGCAAAATTCAAGTTTCAAAATTTTATGGAAGTAAGGATGTGAATTTGTGTCAACATATGTATAATAGTACTCAAGATTAGAAAAATCAATATGCATGTGCCCCAGTTTTTGAAAGAGCATGTAAAAGTCACTCCAGACATACTCTAGAGAAGTGGTTAATGAAATTTTATCCCCTTACATCGTAGCACTGACGTAGATCTTCTACGGGATACCCTTTCCTTTCATTGTGGCAGGGCAGAACTGGGGGCGTGTTGAGAATTTGAAGTATGATTGCTGTTTTATATGTGTGGATGCATGTCTTCCTATTCTCGATCAATACGTGGAGCAAAGAGTTGACTGCATGATGGAAGCTGGATTGCTTAATGAAGTCTGCGACATCTACTGCCCTAACTCAAATTACACTCAAGGTCTGCGCCAAGCAATTGGGGTTCGAGAATTTGAGGATTTTCTGCAGGTTTACATTGGTGATGCTGGCGACTCTGAAACAAGCAGTTTTCATGATAAGAGTATGTTGAAAGAAAACATTGGGTTGATCTTGGCATCCCTGCCGACAAATAAACTAAAAGTGTTATTACGAGAAGCCGTTGACAAGTTTAAACTAAACACTCGAAGACTTGTGTGTCGACAGGTGAGTATAGTGTAGTGAAGCATGTAAGTAATATGATTCATATTCCATCAAGTTTGGTATATTTTTCTGTCAATCTATCTCTTCTACCGAACGGTGCCAAAGCCTAAATCCTTCTTCTAGGAATACATCTCATGATATTCATTCAGTACATACTATGAAAATCTGTTACGACGTGTAATACCTTCAGTTTGTCTAATAGCTTGAAGCCAGATGCTTTTTGGTTTCTCAATAATGTTTATGTGCTGTTCAAGTAGTGAAGGTTGTTCTCACTTCTTTTTCAAACCAGGATCCCTCTTTTTCATATCTTTCTTGAGGTGCCGATGTATATTCGGTTGCTTGGGAACCGAAGCATGCAAAGATTCAGTTCTTTCAAACTCCCATTTTCTAGCTTGATATTATTGTGGCTGTGCTTTCTAGTGAGATGAGTTTCTGTTGTTTCACAGAAAAGGAGGATCCGTCGACTACAGACATTGTTTGGGTGGAACATCCATTATGTGGATGCAACAGAAGTTATCTCATGTATACAAATCTCCTTTCTAAGTGATTTCATTTTGCTGTCAGTTTTTCTATTCTCACGTTATTTCTTGTAATGTTATCCCGTTTTAGGTCGGTCAGAAGACTCCTGGATCAAGCAAGTAGTTCAACCTTCCGTGCAGTGTATAAGATCTTTCTATGAAGAGAGAGTGAGCATCGTGCCTGATGATGAAGCCCCAAAAGGCTCTGCTACTAATCTTCTGCAAAGAGACTTGTGGACTCAATATATATGCAAGGTAAGCAAAAGCCTCGAATGTTGTGTGGAGTATTTCTTTTTCCTGAATTTGGCCTGTCCTTCAACTCGTTCTGCAAAGTTGTTTTTCATTGTCGTTGATATGTTTGAGCCGAATTTTTACAGGCCTGTGGCGATCGTGTGCTCAGAGGAGCACATGAATGGGAGCAACACAAGCAGGGCCGAGCCCATCGAAAACGAAGTGCACGGTTGTGAAAGTCTCTAAATTAAGGCTTGGTCATTGTAGCGGAACAACAACAACGGTAGCAATAATAGGAGTCCTTTTAGGGGTTGGTTTCAAAAATTTATAGCAACGTTTCATATGGCTATTCATCATTAGTGATGAGAATGTTTATCGTCCACATCAGGTCATCGATGTAGTGAGATTTGCGACCTTAATATGTTGTAAGCTACCATGCTGAGCTTAAACTTTAGGCTCCCTTTTGTCCGTTATTATTGTCTTTTACATTTACGTTTGACTGTTCTATTGATATGCACGGTGAGGATCCATTCACACAGAGTCTCGTGAAATAGTTAACGTTAGCTCGCGTATCAATGTATTTTTCACGTCTCAAACATGATTTTACAGTTTCATTTCCTCCTCCGATGAAAATCCCCATCTTATTTATTTTGATGCATCGTTTTTTTATTAGTTTTTCCAGACTAAATAGTATAAATTTTGACGTGAAAATTAATTTTTAGAGAAATGGGGTGAAACAATAAGAAGTAATACCGACAAGGTCAGCCTTGTGAGGGTCAGTCGACCCTAGCACGGTGATGGCGTCATCACGGCACGTAAGCGAGCGCTTCCCCTTAACTTTTTTTTTTTCAAAAAACTTTCCAATCTAATTTTAATTGAAGTAAGGAGGGAAATAGTGTCATTTTAGTTGGTTTTGCACTTTTCATTAACTGAATGGCAACGTAGGACAAGTGCAAGTAATAAACAAAATCACATAAGCATTTCTACCACTCACATCGGACAGAGCTTTTGCCAAAAAAAAAAAAAAAAAATTGGACAGAGCTAATGGAGGTATTTGATTGCGTAAATTGGAATATGTTTTAGGATATGATTGTCCAAATTGAAAGTTTCATGACTTCGTTGTATTTTCACAAAATTTCAGTCACACTTTTCCCATTAACAATGACACAAACTTCTAGCATTTGTGTATGTTAATGCTAAGGGAACTAGCTAAAAAGAGCGCTCCTTAAACACATTAAATGAGCATAATTTTGACTTTCGATCCACTTCTAGCGCATATTGCTTAGAAAAATCAATGAATTAGAGATTGAAAGTTTTCTTTATTCGTCAACAATCTCGAAACACCTTGTTGGGAGTTTTGAAACCATTCTTGGATAGGATGTCATAGGGGGGTATAGTCGAATTTCTGAATGTCGTGGAGGCCGGGTGGTTTAAAGATCTGGAAGGGAGGGCAGCGAGCAAAGGGGGTGGGGAGGGAGGTGGAGCTCGACGAGCCTGAGGGAGGGAGGGGAGGTTGATGTGGCGGTGCAGAAGAAGATGAGGAAGATGAAAAGAGAGCAACTTCTCGCGAGCCCGAGGAAGCGAGAAACGTGACCATGGGCTGGCTAAGGCAGCACGAGGATACTTTGCCGAGGAGGAAAGGTGATCGGCGAGTTGGGGACGGCCATCGCTATTGCGGTGTCTGAGAAGAGCTTGACGGAACGGAGGCAGGCGGGGTGATGACTAATGAGGATTTCCTTACTAAAAGATATAAAGTTGGAAAAGAGAAGATAATCTAAAGACAATAAGAATCATTCCCTCTTTCAAATGGCATAACTCATGTCGCAACTAATGATACATACCGCCACAGAAGCAATCACAGATTTTGTGATTTCCCATCATCTAATTCTTTAAACTCTAGACTTGGATTCTACTAGCAAAGTCGAAAAGTTTGGAGTCCATTCAATTTCTGTGGCTTTGTTAAACTTTTAATAAATATTTTCCTACGTCAAGTTTTATCAGTTACAAGTAATTAATGGTTCGTTTCGAAATTATCAACAATGGACCCTATCACAATGCCTCTTATTATTCATGTTAACGAAATTTGTCAAAAATGCACATGGTCTATGCTAGTATATAAAAGTACGTGTGAATTTGGTGCCATGTCCTAAATATAATGGATCCTACTTCTTATCTTTAAGATTTTTTTAAAAAAAAGAAAAAGAAAAACAATATCCATCTGGATTTGAATTTTAAAAAAATAAAAATTCAGAAGTAAGAGTGAGTAATTCAAGAGCTCTGTTTGTTTTGTGGAAGCATAATTCTTTTCTCCTCTGTAATTTTGCTTGGCTTGATTCCTCGTTTTTTGTTTCTGTGATATTGTGGTAATGTATAGCTGTTTATTTCCCTGGAAATCTGCTGTTGTACCATTACATAATGAAGGAAAATAAAGTCCTTCTACTTCATGACTTACATTTCTCCTCCTCTCTTTCTTTCTTTCTTTAAATTATCTGAAAGATTGAATCGTTATAATCCAAGCAAACATTCACGCAACAAAGACAACACCAATGCAATTCTTACCCATGAAAACTTATCACCATCTTCTCCACCAGCCAAACAAGATCAAAAGAAGGATAAAAATCTTATAATGATAGAAGTATTTACATCTTCAAATACTAACAGAGAGAAAGAGCATCATAGACTATGTGACAATGTTGGCAATCACAGGACGGTACAAAAGAAACCCCGAAAAACACACAACGAACTCGGAACAAGTATCATCTGTCCATGCGAATCAACAATGAAAAAAAGGTGGATCCATGTCGTGTCGTGAAAGTGAACGTCGCAAATTCTGGTGGATTCTTCTTTCCTTTCGCATTTGATTGGTCTTCTCTGAACAACCAAGCCTGTACATCCCACGCAATCTCGACCTTCAAGCCATCCGCCAAAATCTTCGTCTGCATTCCCCTGAAGTTCCAATGCAACTTCCTCACCTTCAATGCAGGCTCCTTCCCTATGTGAACGGACAACGCTGGATTCTCCTCCAGACCCTCCGTCTCCACTCCACTGCATCGTATCAGAACATCGTCGAATGGCCCATTTCTGGTGAGCCGAGCCTCGATGCCATGGAGCCTTTCGTCTTTGTAGGCCAATGTACACTCTGCTCGCGAAACAAGCAAAAAATCGAGCGCTTGGAACACCGTGGTACACTGTTTCGGGACATCCCCGAGAAGAAAAGCTACTTGTGAGTCCACAAGGACCAGAAGAGAGAACCCCTCGATTGGGTCCAGTCCCGTGTCGTACATAACTTGGGAGAAATCCCAGACGACTGCTATTTCGGCGCTCCCGTACTTTGTGAGTTCCCGGCCTCTGTTCTGCTCAGAGACGCTGGGGTTTATGCAGACTTTGTACTTGAAGAGAGTACATGGGTCATCGCCGCCAATGATGTGAAGACTAACAAGAAGTTCGTGGAGACCGGTGGGTGTCGTGTACCACGAGAGGGTGGTGGTGAGGTGGTGGTGATTGGGAAGAGCGGTTTCGTAAACCCAATTGGTTCGAGTTCGCAGTGAACTAGGAAGTGAAGTAGGAGGAGCAAGAGAAGTAATATGACGATCGTTTTTGAGTGAAGCCGGTAAAGGAGGAACAAGCGAAGCCGACGCATTCGGAAGCAAAGGAGAGATGGTGGTGCTTCTCGAAGCCGAATTGCGAGTACGCGAAGAGACGAAGGCGGCGATGGCTTTCACGTCCTTGCAGAAGCGAGAGAACTTGCGTTTCATGGTCGATGTGGAAGTTTTTCTTGGAAAAACTTTGGAAGGGAGAGAGAGATGGATCGATCGGAGCTAGGAGAAGCTATGTTATATAGAGGGGAGGGACTGCTGGAGAAGTCAAATGATTTCAAAATCTTTTCCGACAATCATATCTTAATTGACACGGACTTAACCGGGCCTCGTGAACAGCTTCGAAACAATAACTACTTATAACGGAAGGTTAGTAACGAACTTTTGAACCTTGGATAGCAGTCTGCTCCGAGAAACTAATCATTACATGAACTTGGTGCGGCCCACGGTAGTAAACTCAGTTTAGTTCAACAACTTGACGGTTAAGTTTTCCGTCGGTTGGCTTGAGTTAGTTTAAATGTGAGAATACGATTTCGATTTGAATCCAAACCAATGTTAAAACTCTCTTTATTTTGGTGGAAAATAAATAATCTACAAAATATTTTTCTAAAAATGATTACTTGTATCTCTTGAAACATTTATCAATGAAATATGTTTACATAATTGACAATAATTTATGCCTTAAATATTTCCGTAGACGATAAAAATATTTTTCATTTCTTCATTTTTTTAGAAAACAAGTGATCATTTTGCGAAAAAGATACTTTTAAAATTATTTATTTTCCGTGAAATAAACGCACCCCAAACTTAGAGCGCATCATCTTTGGATAATCTATCAAATTAGAGATCATAGCGTTGGATCAGATCAAACTTTGGGGATTAGATGATTAGCAGGATCAATCCACTTGCTTTCAACTTCTTGTCCAAGGTCTCTCCCTCTTCCAGATAAGTGGCGAACTTACTCGAGAGGTGTGAGCTCACTTTTCGGATTCTTTCCTCCACTCAATGACAAACTAAAATAATGGGTTGCCGATGATGTCTTTCCCTTTCATTGTCCGAAGTCACCAGACCCCAACTTGAAACTTTCCTCTGATAGCCTCTGGAGGTGGTCATAAACAAACGATAATTGACGTAAGGGTTGTTGCATCTTCAGTAAAAACAGATTGTAGTCATTAAAATCTCAAAAACCATTCATTTTGAACGAGAGGCGATTAATTTAGTCCGACATGGGAGCGTCTAAACATATCAATAGATCACAAGATTTGTGAAATCGTCCGCAATCTTATAGGAAATGACCTAGGGATGTCTCATCTTTTTCTCTTTATGTATAAACACGAGCCTCCTTTCACAAAATCGAATTTTTCACTTTGATTTAGTTTGAGTTTGAGGAATAATACTTAAATTCTACTTTGGTTTGCCTAGAGGTGGCAATATGGGTCATAAACCCATATCATGACCCATTTTTAGTTAAATGCGTCATATATGGGTCAAGTGAAAGTTAAATATGAGTTAAAAATGAGTTTGAGAAAATAAAGCACAAAAATAAATGGGTCTAAATGGGTTATTACTAATAACCCATTAATAATCCATTTAGACTTACTTTCAACCCATGGCCATGGCCATGGCCTTTTAATTTTTATAAAATGTTTTTTTATAAAAAATTCAAATCATAATTATTTTTTATATTTCAATTTTTTTCTTTTCCTTTTTTTTTTCTTTTTTTTTTTTTTTTTCTTCCTCCCTTAGCCGATCGCCGGCGGGCGGTGTGCCGCCGCCGGCCGGCGCGGCTAGGCCGGGGCTCGAGCCTCGCTGGATCCGGGCGAGGCTCGAGCTGCCGGCATCGGGCGAGGCTCGATCTCGCCGATCTTGCGAGGCCGAGGCCCGCCCGACGCCGGGCGAGCTCGAGCCTCGCTAGATCCGGCAAGGCTTGAGCCTCGCCAGATCTGGCGAGATCGAGCTCGCCGGAGTCGGGCGAGGCTCGATCTCGCAAATCGGGCGAGGTCGAGGCCCCCGCCCGACGCCGGAGAGCTCGAGCCTCGCCAGATCCGGCGAGGCTCGGCCTCGCCGACGGCGGTGAGGCTTGAGCTCACCGAGTCGGGTGGGGCCTCGGCCTCGCCCGGATCGGCGAGATCGAGCCTCGCCCGACGCCGGCGAGCTCGATCTCGCCGACGACCGGCGAGACTTGAGCTCGCCTATGGCCGGTCGCCGGCCGTCATCGTGGCCGGCGGCCGGCCAAAAAAAAAAAAAAAAAAAAAATAATTATTAAAAAATAAAAATTATATTTAAAAAAATATTTAAAAAATAAAAAATAAAAATTATATTTTTAAAAATAAAAATCGAAAATATTTTTAAAAAATAAAAATTATATTTTAAAAAATAAAAATTCGATTTTTTAAAAAAAATATTTTAAAAAGAATTATAAAAAAAATTTCATTAAATTTGATTGCATAAAAATGTTTTAATAATATTTGTTTATACTTTTTTTTTTATAAAAAAATCATAAAAATGAGCTTTTCTAGGTGTAGTTAAAAAATTTTCATGTTACGGTTTTTAGTTATTCAATGGTATGTTCACTTCAAATAAGAGAAGCATATGCATAGTCTAATTCTTTATAAATATTTCAATTTATAGGTTTTTTTAAACTTTTTATTTTTATTTTATTTACTATTTTGAATTTAATTTGAAGTTTTAATCCAATTAGCATATAGTAGAAGTGGGTTTTCCTAGAATATTAATAGGTTTTAGCAATACGGGTCGGGTCGGGTATGGGTCGGGTACGGGTCAGGTCGGGTATGGGTTACTAGATTTACATTACAAGAATATGGGTCAAAACAGGTTAAATGGGTCAAATATGGGTTGACCCATTTTCCCGACCCAACCCACCCATTTGCCACCTCTAGGTTTGCCATCCTCCTAAATTGCACAAAAAATGAAAAGGCGAACCATTAGCTAATTTTTACCAAGACATTTCGTATCTTAGTTAAGTAAAGAAATCAATATATGTCAAGATTATACCAGTTGGCCTACTTACAGAATTATGTACAAAATCAACTGCATCATGTACAAAATAAATTTGAATCAATCACTAGTTTTAGTCCACAATATTTGGGGAAAATTACCAAATAAGTCATAAGTCTTTTGCAATTGTGTCAATACAATCAATTCGACCAATTTTGACATGAAATCGCTAAGATAAATCTCAACTGTCCTACATAGCATGGCGATGTTGATGTGGACATTCTTGAAAAATATTGAGATTTCCGTTAGATGTCATAGGAATAAAAAAGAACAGTATCATGTGATTGTAGTAGGGGAGATAAGTTTCCAATCCAATCCAATTTCCAGGCGTTTCAGCGGAACCGATCAGTTCAAACGAGAGAATACCTCAAATTTCCACGAGAGGTGAAGGTGACCCAAAAAAGGAGGAAGACCGAAAGGTGTGAGTAGTCATCGGGGTCATTGGACAAAAAGGAAAGATCAAAAGAGGAGAGGAGACATGCGTAAGACATTTAAAAAATGAAAAAAATAAAAGCAATTTGTCCGGCTCCTTCCTTAGAATTGGGAATCGGACCAACATTCTCAACCGGACACAACCGGCTGGTTTGGTCTGATTCGAGTGGTTCTCGATTCAGTCGGTCCGTAGTCAAGTGTCAAACTCCTATTAAACTATGGGTATTCAATCCCGATTACAAATAAGTAAATTTTGTTTGGTACAGTCTTTCTCAAACTTCACTAGAGAAAATTAATTTGCAAAATTGATATTTATCTGAATCTTTTTAATTAGTTTATCCAATGACACGTTCTACGTTCTACGCATCATCCAATATTTTTTAGACTTGAAAAGGTGATGACACCCGCTGAAGGTCAGTCAAAGCCTCGGAGAGAGAGAGAGAGAGAGAGAGAGAGAGAGAGAGAGAGGGCCCAAAGCTGTTGCTAAACACCAAAACAACTCCTATTAATTATTCCATAAAGGACCGGGACCAGTAGCGTGTGGTGGGTGGACCGAAGGTTTTCGAGTCCTTCGGGGTGCGTTGAGGGTGGTGGGAGGACTGTGGAAGGTAGTGGCCTTCGAGGACGGAGGAATCTCGAGTAGAGTGGTAGGCCTGCGGAAGGCGGCGGTCTTCGAGGAGGGAGGAGTGTTGAGGAGGGTGGTGGGAGGGGTGGGAGAACTGCGGAAGGCGGTGGTCGTCGAGGAGGGTGGTGGGAGGAGTGGGAGGGTCAGGTAATTCCGGGGGAGCACGGGCGCTCGATGGGTAGGGTTTGAGGATCAAAGAGGGTGGTGAACCCAGTGGGGGTGGTGGGAGGGGGTGAAGCCGCTGGGGATGTCGGGGGTGAGCCACGGACCGCCGGGGCGAAAGTAGGGGTGGGAGGGTCGGTGGTAACTTTGGGAGAGCTAGGGCGCCAAATGGGTGGGTGATAGTGGGGGCGGGCGGGGGGAGTGGGCCGGAGTGGGCTTCCGGGAGGGCGTGCATACACATGCTTTGCAGGTGAGTTGCATGGGAATTACATGTCAATGCGAGAGATAAAAGACATCGAGTTTATTAAGCATCCTATATAATTAAACGATTATAGAATTATTTTTTATACAAAATCCTTAATTATTTCCTTAATATTTTGATGATAAAATACTTACATTTTCTCTCTTAGTTCCATCACGATACTTCCCATTGGTTGAACGACATGGGATACGTCAACGTGGTATGCCTATTCTTCGAGTGGAGGAGTTTCCAGGAGACGGTTCGTATTATTTATCATAATATATGAAGATGACAAAGTTTGATTCAATGAACATAGAAGACCATGTTAGTAGGAGGAGGAGGGGAACGCCGATCCACGGCGGTGGGGACCCACCCCCAAACCACCAATCCACCACCGCCTCTCCTCTGGCTGCTTGACGGAGCATGACTCCGACCAATCAACGGTGCTCACCTGACTCCGCTGGTGTTTACTAGAGGTGTCAAAATGGGTCATTGACTCATTTATGGACCCATTTATAGTTAAATGGGTTTTAAATGGGTCTGCTCTCAAACCCATTTAAAGAGGCTGAGATAAATGGATCTCAAATGGGTCTGTTCTCAAACCCATTTAACACCCATTTATTAACCCATTAAAAATGAACCCATTTAGTCTTTTCTCTCTTTAACTTTACAATTTTTTTTAAAAAAAAACCAAAATTATAATTTTTTTATTTCTTTTTCTTTTTCTTTCTTTTTTTCTTTCTTCTTCCTCCGGTCGTCGACATGGTGATGGCTGGCGACTGGCCAAGCGAGCCTCGAGCTCACCGGATTTGGCGAGGCCGCCGACGCGGGCGAGACTCGAACTCGCCAGCGTTAGGCGAGGCTCAAGCCTCGCCAGATCCGGCGAGGGGCAAGCTCGAGCTTGCCCAACGCCCGGCGAGCCTCGAGCTTGCCAGATCAGCGGGCGAGGCAGGCCTCGCCGACGTCCGGCAAGGCTCGAGCCTCGCCGATTCGGCGAGGGGTGAGCTCAAGCTCGGCCGATGCCGGCGAGCCTCGAGCTCGCCGGATGGCGAGGCGAAGGCCTCGCCGACATCGGGGTGAGGCTCGAGCTCGCCCGGCGTCGGGCGAGTCTTGAGCTCGCCGGATTTGGTGAGGCCGCCGATGCCCGGCGAGACTTGAACTCGCCGGCGTTGGGCGAGGCTCAAGCCTCGCCGAGATCCGGCGAGGGCGAGCTCAAGCTCGCCGACGTTGGCGAGCCTCGAGCTCGCCGGATTTGGCGAGGCGAAGGCCTCGGCCGACGTCGACAAAGCTCGAGCCTCGCCGGATCCGGCGAGGGTGAGCTCGAGCTCGCCGACACCGGCGAGCCTCGAGCTCGCAGGCATTGGCGAGGCTCGAGCTCGCCGGATCAGCGAGCCTCGAGCTTGCCGGTGTCGGCGAGCCGGCGAGCTCAAGGCTCGCCTGTGGCTGCCCGCCGCCCGTCATCGTGGCGGCGGGCTGGCGAAGAAGAAGAAGAACAAAAAAGAAAAAGAAAAAGAAAAAGAAAAATTATATTAAAAAATAATTTAAAAATTATATTAAAAATAATTAAAATTTATTTTTAAAAAATAAAAAATAATTAAAATTCGATTTTTTAAAATAATTATTTTAAAATTATAAAAATTGTCCATTAAATTTGTGTTTTATAAAACTATTTTAGCAATACCATTTTTAAAAAAATAATATATATATATGAAAATATTTTATATATATAAGCTTAGAAGTATTTTAATAATATAATCTTAAAAAAAATATATAGAAATAAGTTTTTTTAAATTTGGTTAAATATGAAAATATTTTATTAATATGGGTCGGGTCGGATATGGGTCGAAAAATTTACATTATGCTTAAATGGGTCAATTTGGGTCGACCCATTAATGACCGACCCAAACACTATTTACTGCTCAATGTTGATCCCTAAAAAGAGAGAGTTGTGTATCCATTGTTGACACCTAAATTTTGGAAATTTGTTTAAGTGTTTATTAATTGCATTAGAAAATTAGGGATTAATTTTTAGCCCCTTAACAAAAATTTTTCATTAAAATTGCATCACATATAGACATTAGGAGCATTTGCGTCACTAGTTCTAAAATTTACCCAAAAAGAAAAAAAAAAATTTAAAAATTAATTAATTAATTTTTCTTAAAAAAAAAAAAAAAAAAAAAGAGGTCGGATCGGGCCGGATTTGACTGGGCCCGACCCGCCCCATTTCTTTTCTCTTCACCCGCGCACGGGCCAACCCTTTTGGCCCGGTTTCTCTTCTCCCACGCGCACGCGCCCGGCCCGCGTCCATCTTCTCTTCCTGCCGGTCTCGTGTGAAGACCTACGACGAGCGAGAGCTGAAAAGGGAAAGAAAGCGGGTAGCAGCACAGCAGCGAGAGGAGCAGGAGGATCGGGATCCGGCGTGATCCGTGGGTCGGCAAGCGAGCCGTCGGCAGGTGGGCGAGCGGAGCCGGCCGTTGGACCGGAAGGAGCTCGAGCTTCTTGCAAAAAAAGCGAAAAAGAAAAAGAGAACAAAAACACCAGGAGAGAGAAGGAGGGGGTTCAACAGAGAGAGATAGAGGGAGGGCGAGGAGAGCGTGAGCCCAAGAGAGCGATTTGCCGTCGTCGGTAGCCTGTCCGTTGGCTGCCGTCCGCCGCGGCACCCCCACCGAACCAAACCAGGTAGGTTTTCTCTGGTCATGCGTGGTCTGTTTTTGTAGGGCGTCGAACCGGAGCTCATGGCCGACTTGTTCGCATGAGTTTTGGTCCCTCCGACGCCCGCAGGTCCTTAGCCAAGCCTCTGTGCGTTTTTTTTTTATCGTTTTCCGAGAGTCCTAGTCCAATTCCGAATCTCCATCGAGTTCGAAATCCCTCGTTTTGGTAGCGCACGCCCAGTGCTTGTGAAAATGTTTGTCGGATCCGTGACCACCTCCTCCAATTTTGGTTTGCTCTTGAAGTGCTGCTCATTGTCTCATTTCTTCTTTTTTTTCTTTGTTGAGATTCGATTTGTGCGAGTCCCGATCCCATCCATGTGGTGCTCTGTTGTGTTTTGGTTTTGTAAACAGTTGTTAAATATTTCGGTACGCTTGGAGTCTCGGTTGATCCCGTGTCCAATCTTCGGTTGACGTCCGTTAGGTATTCGTTAAGATATTTGACTGAGCTCGTGTTGAGTTTCTTTTATCTACGCTTGCTTCTGTACATCGGTTTGTCATTTGATGCGGCGTGTCCATGAGGTAATGGTTGGCATGCGTAGATGGCGTGAGGTGTTAGCCGAAGTGGGCATGTGGTTCGTTCGGTTTTGGCTCGATGAAGGAGATGATCGGCAAAGGAGGCATATGATTTGGGTCAACTTCGGTGAAAATATGGCAGGGAAGAGAGGGGCCTCGAAAGGAGGCTGAGTGTGGAGAAGAAAGGAATAAAATAGGATTAAAAAAAAGAAGAGGAAAAAGCAAAAGCAAAAGAAAAGGGAACAGAAAAGGAAAATAGAATGAAAGAAAAGAATATGGGCAGTGGTTTGTCTGCTAGGGCTGTCGATGGGCTGGTGTGTGTGGATGCAGTGAAGTGGGCTAGAATCTAAGTAGGCTGAGGCCGTCCCTTTTTATAAAATATCAGTGCGGGCCCTTCTTTTTTTTTTTTTTTTTAAGTGGGCTTTGAGGCTAGCTCCGTTTTAGCCCAACCCGCACCAATAGGGTGCAGGTCGGTTTAGTAGGGCAGGTCGGTTTAGTAGGGCCGGGTCTCTTGACCCGGTCCAAATTGTTTTTTTTAATATTAAAAATATATATATGAAAAAATTCTAAAATTTAGAAAATAAAAAATATATTAAAAATATTAAAACAAAAAACAAAAAAATTTCAAAAATCCAAAAAATGTAGGTTTGGTTAGGATTTGCCATGTCTTGCACTCTTAGTGTAATTAGGCCTTTATTTTCTTCGTATATTGATTATATCGCATATTTAACTTGCATGTTTGCATTGATTAATTGTTTGTGTTAATTTCACTCCAATTAGGATCTTGGTGGTTATGATTGTTACTTTAATGATTGTGCACCTCGCATGATCACCTCACATGTTAGTGAATAGATGTAAAATCAACCCAAATTGCTTGCCAAAAATTATTCTGTTAAAATGAACAAGATTAGGTACCGAAAGGGCACTAATTGGTCAATTAGTGTAATCAAGTCCCCGACCGTAGAATCTCTGGTTACGTAGGAAGTGTGGCATACTCTCGTGCCTCACTTGGTTTCTAGCCAACCCCAATAGGCTAGTGGCGACTCCTTTTCGTGAAATTTTTAAGAATATCCCAATGTCACGCGGGGTATGGGCTTGGGAGAGCCCACGCTTAATCGCGGGCCTTAGGCCCGTCCTTTAGGCAATACTCCTAAAAACCTCTTCCCTCCTCCCGAGGGTAGGTCGCGACAGCTTGGCGACTCCGCTGGGGACTTGGTTTTAAACCTTAGAGGACTTAGGCCAAAATTAATATTGTTCAAAAATATTTTTGTTTGGCAGTGAAGACATTATGTGCATCCATAACATGTCGAATGTTGATTGTTTATGGGAGTTATAAGGGGTGGTGATTTCTAACCTTTATTTTGTAGGGGGTACAAGAGTGAATGGTTTATTTATGTTTGAAGTGCTGATTGTTTTTAAATTGTTATGCATGAGTCCCTTGCATTGCACTACACTATAGCACGCACTACCTACCGCCGGACACGGGCTGCACAGGGATCATTTAGGATGGTGTTGAGGTGGATACCACTCCGATTACAAGCATGTAGTACGAGTCGCCCACCTTAACCCCGAAATTTCTTTCTTGATGTCAGAGGTCTCCACCCTGGTCTGCGAGCATGCGACATGGGTCGGTCCTTTGACAAAGCCGGAGTCATGGGTAACACGACCTAGCCACGAGCTTGTTGGTTTAGTCCTGTGTTCCCATGGCTCCATTTTGGGCCGTATAGAGTAGAAATCAAACCACATTCCATGTGCATGTCTATGTGATTGAAAAAAAAAAAAAAAGAATGAGACAAAGGTCGGCACCCATTGTAAGTATCATTTCCCTTTTTATTTGCTCACTTTGTATTGCATTTTCATCTTGAAATTCGCGGAAATCAATCGAATGCCCTCGGCGATGTAGGCTTATGATTAAAAAAATTGGCAATCACTTTTGATAAGTGAACATTGAAGGCAAGTTCTAAACACTTTGATTTGGCCATGTTGAACTCGTGGTTTTATTTAAATTTCTTGTTATGGGTTCGAAATCATTTAAAAAAAAAAAACTTTCAAGTTGTGATTTTATATTGGGGCACGGAAATTGAAATTGCATTTTTTATTTTATTTTATCAAATTCTCTCATTCTCACATTTTGGGGCTAAAGTGCAAATCATTTTGTGTATAAATTTCTCAAAATAGAAGTCACTTCATTTTTCTAGGGGTAAAATTACAAATCAATCTTTCAAAAATCAATGACACTTTTGCATACGAAACTTTTTGGAATAGAGTGGATATTCGATTGATAACCGTCGATCGATCTTTTAATGATGCCCTTTCTCTTATGACTAATCTTGGTGAGATACTAAACCCCCGTAATAAAGACTATGGGGCATGTACCGTCACATTGATTTTGTTGTAAGAAGCGACCTCATTAAGAGATCATTTTCTCATTCACCGGTTATCTGACATTGTTGCCTTTTTGCAGGCTACGCGTGATGCTCCATGACATTCTCGTGTTTGACTACATAGAGATGTGAAAATGAGAGTTGATTTTTAGTCTTATCTATACAAGAGTTTCTTGCATTTTATCATTGTTTTTATTCTTGTTAAGAATTTTGTTTTCCATTTTGGGTTTTGATCGCGAATCCGATTGATGCTTTGGTAAATCATGCGATTTTTTTTTTTTTTTATGATGGAATTCAATTTCGTGAAAATCATCCCCCAAAAAAAAAAAAAAAAAAAGAAAAGAAAAAACAAATTCAGAAATGTTTCAAGCGAACCTTTTTGTCTACCTTCCAAAATGAATTTCAAGAAAACTTTGCTTAAGGCCCTCTCTTCATGTAGTCGTTTTCTTAGGCTCATCGAACTCGAGAAGCAAGCATGCGTTGAGGCATCGTCGGCGCCAATTTTCCATAGAGGCGGAGCAAAGTTGAATTCCATTCTGGGAAGTTTTGTTATTTGCAAATGCCTTAGGAACCAAAATAGCCCATCAATTTCATTCACTCTACATGATGAGACAAATGAAGGGAGTTGTCAAGCATCAAAAGGGCGAAATCGAAGGAAGAGTAAACCGTATCGATTTCAATCATCAATTTCTAATACCGTTTCTGACATGGTTTTCTTTTCCATTATCAAGGAGACATCAAGAGTGTCAAGTTTTGTAATGTTCCTAACAAATGCGGTGAAGCATTTTTAAGTCTTGTTTATCTTAAACAAGGAAAGATTCAAATGAAGCAGAGGGGCAATATTATCCATTCCTCCATTAGAGATACCTTGGGATGTTGATCGCCCGACTTTGAAAAGGATGTATCTTGTTCCTAAACTTGATTCTCTTCAGCATAAAAAATGACATGTCCTTTTCTTTGATACAGGACGGATTCGAGCATAATAAAGAGTGATGAATGGGAAAAATGTTGCACCTTGACCGTAGAAGCATCACCTTCCATCAAGGCAATAAACGGGCAAAGCATCTAAAGAACAATATCCTCAAATGTAGAAACAAGGAGCACCCACTCTCCTTTCAAAGCAAAATCTTGAAAAACACATCTCATGATCCATATATAAAATTTTGAAGCTCCTTGTCAGCTAACCATCTCTTCAAAAAGAGCATCTAAAAAAAAAAACAAAACAAGAATCAAACTTTGTGAATTGTTGTATACAATAAATAAGTGCTTTTTATGGATAAAATCAGGGCCACATAGCCATTTTTCAATAAATTTAGCAACTTCAAGCAAAGTTCATACCTGAAGAATGAAAACACGTGAAGGGTAAATGTTGTCGATTCCAATTGCTCATTTTGGATAGCGTCTCTGACATGATTCTTTCTTTTCTTGATAGGAAGACATCAAACGCTTAAGGGTACATGTAAGTGAAAGGTAATGCCAAGTTACCAAATATCCACGAGGATGAATCCAAGAGATGTTAGCCTTCAAAGGATAGAAGCGAATGAAGGGTAATAATGTATCGTTTCCAACATTTCAATCCCTAAAGATCTTTGCGCTAACATATTCTTTTACATTCTTTACAGGGTTACCGGGTGGCCATGCTGCAGGTAAGTACCCTTCTTCTCAATCTTTTTTTTTTTAAAAAAAAACCTTTGGCGCTTTCTTAGAGACGAGCACAAAAATGAGAAAAGAAAAATTTCTGCAAACTTTTTGAATATTCTTTTATCTCAAAATTGTTTTCTCGTCTTGTGGATTATTCACTTAAAATCAAATTTCCATATGGAGATTGATCTACTCGAGATGATCTCGGCAAAGTGAGATTGAGACGTTAACCATGCCAAACACAAGAAGTGTTTAGGATGAAGAAAGGCAAGCCCATTTTCAAACACGTCATTCAAACACTTTTGAGAGTTGAGTGGAAAATGACCTTCTCTTAGGACGAAGGATTCATTCGCATTGAGCACAAAAATCGAAATGATAAAGGCATTTCCTTCATCAATTCCAAGCACCAAGTTGACATCTTGCTATCCCTTTGGGCCGAAAAAAGAAAAGAAAAGATGATACTTCAAAGTACCCTCATCGAGAACGATCCTACATTAGGGCAACAGGGGGTTATGATCATGTTGTAAAGCGAAAGATTGAGAAAGATTCTATTACTTTCACTTGCATCAATCTTCTGATGATAGCTTCAGAGGAATTCTCATTAAAGCTTGACTCATCCCAAGGTGAAGAAGAGCATTTTCTTCTCTACCCAAACACTTATATCCATTGTTTTAACCAGTTTGGGCCTGATTATTCATTTCTGAACCCTGAGCGGTGATCATCTCCCTTCACTGGGGCAAGGCATAAGAATTGACCAAATACAATGGACGGTCACGAGAAAATGTGAAAAGCATCTCGAAAGTCATAAGAGCTATAAAAGTTCAAGGCAAAAAAAGTTCGACAAACTAGGGGGCATGAAAAAGCAGTGTGCCTGGTAAAAGCAAGGTCAATGCCCGTCAAGAAAAAAAAAAAAAAAGAAAAAAGAAGCCAAAAGGCTGCATCTTATGTGAAAAAAAATTGTCAAAGTCAAAGTGCCTGCGTAAAAGAAAATCATCGCAAGTGCAAAGGAAATTAGAAAAAGGAGCAAAGCTCCATTGTAGAAATGATTAGTCAAGGGACTTTCGAGATGCACAGTGTTTCAAAAGCCAAATGCCTCGAAAGGTCGAGTGACTTGGTCATGATGCCATGATGATCACTGACTCTTAAAAACCCTCTTGAAAATTTTAAGCCTTTCGAGCCTCTCCCGAGCCAACATTACAACCCTTTTTCCGAAGCCTCTTTTGATTGGGATGATTTGAGTGAAAATGAGAATACCACAAAGAAGCTATTGCTTGAAGGAGTGGAAGTAATTCTATCTTATCTTATCTTCCAAGTTCTCGACTTGTAAACCTGATGAAGATAGTGACAAATGTTCCTTTATTGGCCTCAAAGCAATAATTCTTTTGTGTAAGCCCGAACCGAGCCTATATTGCGGTCCTTTCAAAAGACCTTTTTGATCGATTAGATTGTGCTCATCGCGAATGTTTCTGAAAGCCTTTGACATGGGTTATGTGAGATATCCTCAACAATTAGTTACTTCCCATGCGAATGGATGGGATCAAGCAGCCATTTTGTCGAGAGTGTGAGAAACCCTTTCTGACTAGAAAGCTTTAGTTTGGCATGTTTAATGAGTCTTTTTCACGAGTCGTAGCCATTCTGATAAGAACTTGACTCTTGGAGAATTTGATGATTAATGATACATCCCCAAGCAAGATGACAATTTTGCACCACATGATGCTGACTGACATCAAATATTCTTTTAAAAAAAAAGCAGTCGAACTTAGCTTGATTAGCTTGTTCAATTGATGCTGTAATATTGCCAATACGTCTCTTGATGACGTCTCTAATGACATTTACTCAAGTTGAGTTTGACAGGATTCCTTAGTGAAGCCATGCAGTTTTCAAGGGGTTAGCGGATGCTTCCCTAAAAACCAAAGGTTAACGGTCAGCCTTAAACCATGTCATCTCCAAAGGTTCATGGTCAACCTTAAACCATATTATCTACAAAGGTTCATTGGTTTTCCTTAAACCATGTATTTTATTCTAGTCGAAACCCGTTTGTACACGGTGAGACTATCGTCCGGTCGAAACCCGTTTCTACACGGAGAGACTATCATATCCGGTCGAAACCCGTTTATACATGGTGAGACCTCCCTCCCAGTCGAAACCCGTTTGTACACGGTGAGACTATCATCCGGTCAAAACCCGTTTGTACACGGTGAGACCTCCTTTCCAATTGAAACTCGTTGTTACATGGTGAGACATCGTTCCTCCCCTTCTTCTTCTTATGACACGGAGAGCTTTGTAGCCCGGAGAGCTTTTGTAGCCCGGAGAGCTTTGTAGCCCGAAGTCCTTTTTCCTATGACCCGGAGAGCTTTGTAGCCCGGAGAGCTTTTGTAGCCCGGAGAGCTTTGTAGCCCGAAGTCCTTTTTCCTATGGCCCGGAGAGCTTTGTAGCCCGGAGTCCTTTTTCCTATGACACGGAGAGCTTTGTAGCCCGGAGTCCTTTTTCCTATGACACGGTGAGCTTTATAGCCCGGAGAGCTTTTGTAGCCCGGAGAGCTTTGTAGCCCGGAGTCCTTTTTCCTATGACACGACGAGCTTTGTAGCCCGGAGAGCTTTTGTAGCCCGGAGAGCTTTGTAGCCCGGTGTCCTTCTCCTCCTTCTTATGACCCGGTGGGCTTTCCGTAGCCCGGAGTCCTTCAATCCCCTTCTTATGACCCGGTGGGCTTTTGTAGCCCGGAGTCTTCCTTTGACCCCCTTCTTATGACCCGGTGGGCTTTCCGTAGCCCGGAGTCCTTCAACCCCCTTTCTTATGACCCGAAGAGCTTTGTAGCCCGGAGTCCTTCTTCCTATGACACGATGAGCTTTGTAGCCCGAAGAGCTTTTGTAGCCCGGAGAGCTTTGTAGCCCGGTGTCCTTCTCCTCCTTCTTATGACCCGATGGGCTTTCTGTAGCCCGGAGTCCTTCAATCCCCTTCTTATGACCCGGTGGGCTTTTGTAGCCCGGAGTCTTCCTTCGACCCCCTTCTTATGACCCGGTGGGCTTTCCGTAGCCCGGAGTCCTTCAATCCCCTTCTTATGACCCGGTGGGCTTTTGTAGCCCCGAGTCTTCCTTCGACCCTCTTCTTATGACCCGATGGGCTTTTTGTAGCCCAGAGTCCTTCAACCCCCTTTCTTATGACCCGGAGAGCTTTGTAGCCCGGAGACCTTCTTCCTATGACACGGCGTGCTTCTATAGCCCGGAGTCTTTCTTCCTCTTATTGACGAGACGCACTTCCATAGTTACGAGTTCTTTCCGTCGACCTGATACGTGCATATGCACCTGGGGTCTCTCTATTGCAAAAATAATTTAGGTGTCTTTTGTCTTTGAATGGAACCTCTTCGAGGCTACATTCAAAAAGGGGCAGCTGTTGACACCTAAATTTTGGAAATTTGTTTAAGTGTTTATTAATTGCATTAGAAAATTAGGGATTAATTTTTAGCCCCTTAACAAAAAGTTTTCATTAAAATTGCATCACATATAGACATTAGGAGCATTTGCGTCACTAGTTCTAAAATTTACCCAAAAAGAAAAAAAAATTTAAAAATTAATTAATTAATTTTTCTTAAAAAAAAAAAAAAAAAAAAAAAAAAAGAGGTCGGGTCGGGCCGGATTTGACTGGGCCTGACCCGCCCCATTTCTTTTTCTCTTCACCCGCGCACGGGCCAACCCTTTTGGCCCGGTTTCTCTTCTCCCACGCGCACGCGGCCCGGCCCGCGTCCAATCTTCTCTTCTCCCCGAGTCTCGTGTGAAGACCTACTGGCAGAGCTGAAAAGGGAAAGAAAGGGGTAGCAGCACGGCGGCGAGAGGAGCAGGAGGATCGGGATCCGGCGTGATCCGTGGGTCGGCAAGCAGGCCGTCGACAGGTGGGCGAGGCAGGCCGACCGTTGACTGGAAGGAGCTCGAGCTTCTTGCAAAAAAAGCAGAAAAAGAAAAAGAGAACAAAAACACCAGGAGAGAGAAGGAGGGGGTTCAACGAGAGAGATAGAGGGAGGGCGAGGAGAGCGTGAGCCCAAGAGAGCGATTTGCCGTCGTCGGTAGCTGTCCGTTGGCTGCCGTCCGCCGCGGCACCCCACCGAACCAAACCAGGTAGGTTTTCTACGGTCATGCGTGGTCTGTTTTTGTAGGGCGTCGAACCGGAGCTCATGGCCGACTTGTTCGCATGAGTTTTGGTCCCTCCGACGCCCGCAGTCCTTAGCCAAGCCTCGTGCGTTTTTTTTTTTTTATCGTTTTCCGAGAGTCCTAGTCCAATTCCAAATCTCCATCGAGTTCGAAATCCCTCGTTTTGGTAGCGCACGCTAGGTGCTTGTGAAAATGTTTTGTCGGATCCGTGACCACCTCCTCCAATTTTGGTTTGCTCTTGAAGTCTTTGCTCATTGTCTCATTTCTTTTTTTTTTTCTTTGTTGAGATTCGGTTTGTGCGAGTCCCGATCCCATCCATGTGGTGCTGTTGTGTTTTGGTTTTGTAAACAGTTGTTAAATATTTCGGTACGCTTGGAGTCTCGGTTGATCCCGTGTCCAATCTTCGGTTGACGTCCGTTAGGTATTCGTTAAGATATTTGACTGAGCTCGTGTTGAGTTTCTTTTATCTACGCTTGCTTCTGTACATCGGTTTGTCATTTGATGCGGCGTGTCCATGAGGTAATGGTTGGCATGCGTAGATGGCGTGAGGTGTTAGCCGAAGTGGGCATGTGGTTCGTTCGGTTTTGGCTCGATGAAGGAGATGATCGGCAAAGGAGACATATGATTTGGGTCAACTTCGGTGAAAATATGGCAGGGAAGAGAGGGGCCTCGAAAGGAGGCTGAGTGTGGAGAAGAAAGGAATAAAATAGGATAAAAAAAAAAGAGGAAAAAGCAAAAGCAAAAAAAAAAAAAAAAGAAAAGAAAAGGAAAATAGAATGAAAGAAAAGAGAATATGGGCAGTGGTTTGTCTGCTAGGGCTGTCGATGGGCTGGTGTGTGTGGATGCAGTGAAGTGGGCTAGAATCTAAGTAGGCTGAGGCCGTCCCTTTTTATAAAATATCAGTGCGGGCCCTTCTTTTTTTTTTTTAAGTGGGCTTTGAGGCTAGCTCCGTTTTAGCCCAACCCGCACCAATAGGGTCTGGGTCAGTTTAGTAGGGCCGAGTCTCTTGACCCGGTCCAAATTTTTTTTTTTTAATATTAAAAATATATATATGAAAAAATTCTAAAATTTAGAAAATAAAAAATATATTAAAAATATTAAAACAAAAAACAAAAAAAAAAATTTCAAAAATCCAAAAATGTAGGTTTGGTTAGGATTTGCCATGTCTTGCACTCTTAGTGTAATTAGGCCTTTATTTGCTTGTATATTGATTATATCGCATATTTAACTTGCATGTTTGCATTGATTAATTGTTTGTGTTAATTTCACTGCAATTAGGATCTTGGTAGTTATGACTGTTACTTTAATGATTGCGCACTCGCATGATCACCTCACATGTTAGTGAATAGATGTAAAATCAACCCAAATTGCCTGCCAAAAATTATTCTGTTAAAATGAACAAGATTAGGTACCGAAAGGGCACTAATTGGTCAATTAGTGTAATCAAGTCCTCGACCCTAGAATCTCTGGTTGCGTAGGAAGTGTGGCATACTCTCGTGCCTCACTTGGTTTCTAGCCAACCCCAATAGGCTAGTGGCGACTCCTTTTGTGCAAAATTATTAAAATACCCCAATGTCACGCGAGGTATGAGCTTGGGAGAGCCCGCGCCTAATCATGGGCCTAAGGCCCGTCTTTTAGGCAATACCCCTAAACCTGTTCCCTCCCCCGAGGGTAGGTCGCGACATCCATCTTTTCAATTTTTTTTTTTTTTTTTGGGTGTAAATCTTTTCTAAGTTTTATATTAAAGTGAATGACCACTCTTATTACCATGCCATCATTGCCATTCTCGCCAACAACAAATATAAATAGGAGCAGTATAATTGATATGACCAACCACGATTTATGTTTTATTATTTATATTAAAGGATTTATGTTTCATGTGAGGTGCTCTCTTCACTAACTCTCCAATCCTTCGATCCAAAGGCTTGTGATGTGACAGCTGTTGACGTCTTATTTTCTTGATAAATAAAAAAATAAGAAAAATAAAAAAGGTCAAAATAACAAAAAGGAATAAAATTTAAAAAATAGCAAAAAATACAGGAAAAGAAAAAGAAAAGACAAAAGACAAACATAATCATAAAGAGCCCAGCCTTCTCGCGCGGCCCTTCATCTCAGGCCGGCCTTCACTTGGTTAGTCCAGTCTTCGGCCCAGTCCATTTGTCTCATTCGTGGTGGACGATGGTAGGACTCTTTAACATCGTCTCAAACGTTTGTTGCAGTCTCAAAACCACGGTTAAACCAGGTAATTTCATTCGTCTTTCCTTTTTTTTTTTTCGTTCAGCTTTAGAGCAGGGCATAACCGAGCTATGTTCATGTAGCTTGATATCTCCGCGGATGCAACAGAAGCTATCTCATATATAAACATCTGCTTTCTAAGTAATTTTGCAGGGCTATTCATTGCTAACAACCAGAGCGTTATCATTCTCGTAAGGTCATTTGATACAGTGGCATGTCCGGCGTTAACATGTTGTGAGCGACTATGCCAGCCTTCGGCTTTAGGCTCCCTTTCGTCCATTGTCTTTCGCATCTCCTTTCGACTGTTTTATTGATGCGCGCAATGAGGTTTAATGTCACCCTGCTCTCACAAGAGGGCAAAGGTGTAAGCAAATGAAGTGGCCCAACGGAGCTACCGCTGTACAAGAAGGAGATACTCTTTTCAGAAAAAGCCAACTGAGGTTCTAAAACATCACGGTTTCCGGCTTCACTGACGGGATCTTCCTTTCAGAAACATGGTGCCCCTGTGACAAAGTGCTATTGAACTACATGAGCGTTTAAATAGGTAGGAGGATGGAACCATTTCTATTAATCATCAGACTTCTCAAACCACCACTAAAACAAACCAAACAGGTACAAGCAGCAACCAAGTAGTCGCCAAATAGGAGACACACAAGAATTTATTCACGTTGGCTCACGTCATGGCTGAGCATGTAGAAAAACATTTGAAAAAGGTACCGATTTGTTAACCCTATTTACCAACAGACATCCAAATGGTCACTCGAAATTGACACGTCTTGACCTATTTTTATTTGAAAACACTTTGTAATTACATTAACCTTAGAAAAACAACCATATTATACAAATAACATATATAATTCAACATGAATTATTTCCTAAAAAAACGATGCCTTCATAAATGCACTCGATGATCAGGTTAAGTCAAATAAGTTGGGCTTAGACAAATTATGGCAAGAGTTTGGGTATACTATGACGGTTCATATAATTAGCATATCAAATGATGTGACAGACTGTGAGTAGACATTAATAAGTAGGTCATATATAATAACCGAGAAAAATCTATTGCATAGTTAACCTTTCACATATATAAGACTTGTTTGATTCAATGCTCAAAATGTTTGTTATACGCTTCAGCTTCAATTGCATGTAGTGAGGTCTTGCAAATTTGGTTGGTTTCGATTTTTTTTTTTTTTTTTTTGGTCACAGTGACTTTAATGGAAATCAATTTTCCATTATAAACACTATCTACATAGGGAAGAACATCATGTGAGACTTGTATAATTTTCTTTTTGCTAGGTAAGCAAGTGACATATGCAGGGATTAATTCTATTTCAAGACTAATAGAAAACCATTACCTCAATTTCCAAATCTTGCAATCAGCTACAGTTACAAGAGAGGCCAAAGGTCGTATTTTTCACTCCAAGGATTTATATAAGTTTTGACATACTACACAAACAGCCATAATAAGTTATCAAAGGAGCATGTGGAGTCGGATATGGACATTATCTTTGAGAAATTGCCAGTGGAATTGCAATTCAGTGAAGGTGAAAGACAATGTAATCTGATGGTCGATGCAAGTGGACGGACCACATACGGGTAAGCATGTCAACTTGAAAGACATTCAAATATAAAGAAAAATTAATCGAAAAAGATTCAGACCACCGTTCAATGTTCACATTATGTACTATATTAGATTTGCGACTAACATTCTATGACAGTTTCATAGGAGACCGCACCAATGCTCACATTCCTCTCGGAACGCTCTGTTACTCGTTTTCTATACAGGTCCTGAGGATTAGGTGAGTTAGAGACAAATTGAGACGCCATGCATGTCAGCAAATGAGAGCGAACTGCCCGGCCTTCGTTTGTTTTTCACTTGACTAGCGAACTACCCGGCTTTTGTTTGTTTCTCACTAAACTAGCTCGAATGGACATGCAAGTTCGATTTTGTTTTTTCGTGCACTGATTAATTAAAAAGGCAATATATATAAAAATTAGTGGGCATGATGCTCAATGAAGATAAATTCAGCATATAAGGGTGTCTTGTGCCTCTATATTATTATAATAATGATTTACAAGTATGAATATTACACACAAATATATGCATGGAGATGATATTCGCGACTCTCATCCACGATTCAAAGACATAATCAAAAGAGAAAGGAACAAACTAAACGGGCAAGCATTACGTTGACTGGCTTGTTAGTAGTGACCTACACCAATATTGTTTGTATCCATGAGGACAGGACGAGCACCGTTCACTAATTTATCTATGGTGTTTGCCAAACACGAGCATAAATTCCGACCAACTAGACTTATAATCTATGTTTTGAGACACGGTATGGATGGATCCCAATGCCAACCGCCCCTAATTGAAACATGTGAACTTAGCATAAGCGTCTTATTAACAAACGTGCAAATGGCACTCGATGAAAGTCTAAGATAGGAAGAACCAGTTTTTATGTACATTGAAAAACATTGAATATGTTATCATTTTGGAAAGTGATAAATGAAACGCAAGTTTCAAAGTATAATTAATCCTTATCGTTAGAAGTATCATCGATGCCAACTACTCCAATTGAATCGGGAGCAGAGGCACATTTTCAAAGGGTAAAAAGGATAAAGAAAGAAGAGAAAAACCTTAAGACGATACATAAAGCCCGCGTTCTATTGCAATGACTATAAGAATGCCAACCCTGTTTAAATTGATCTTCAGAAGGAGAAGAGTCACGTAGGAGGAGAGGGAGAAGATACCACGAGATATAGAAAGAGCCTTCGCCAAAGCCGCCGAAGCCATGAAGCCAGTCGTCACCGAAGCTGTGAAGTCTCCGCCAATGGTCGTCAAAGCCATGAAGCCGGCCATCGCCGAAGCCCTGAAGTCTCCCCCAATTGCCACCGAAGCCATGAATTCAATTGTCGCCGAAGCTACCGAAGCCATGAATCCAGTCGTTGCCGAAGCCATGAATCCAGTAGTCGCCAAAGCCGTGAAGTCTCCACCAATCATCGCCAAAGCCATGAATCCAGTCGTCACTGAAGTCGTGGAGTCTCCCCCAATTGCCACTGAAGCCACGAATCCAATTGTCGCCAAAGCTACCGAAGCCATGAATCCAGTCGTAGCCGAAGCCGTGAAGTCTCCACCAATCATCATCGAAGCTGTGAAGCCAATCATCGCCAAAGCCACCGAAGCCATGAAGCCCATCGTTGCCAAGGCCACGGAAGCCATGAAGCCAATCGCCGCCATAGCCTCGTGCTGGAAGGGAATGTCTCAGGCACACGGGGCCGAGCTTAACCTTGCAGCGGATGACGTAGTAAAAAGAATTCCCAAACCGAAATCGAATCGTTATTGCCTGCCGTGCTTGCGAGGTTAATAGCAACAAGGTGTATTCGTATCGGATGAATCCTTGTCCGGGGAAGGACCGCCTCCTTCCTTCCACGGCAATGGAGTTTCGTGCCATCTTTCTTCTTCTTCTTCTTCTTTTCCTCCTTTTTATTTAACAAGGTGTATTCTCTATGTTGTTTGTTTTCGCTCTATTTGGACGACATCCAGTCCTTGTACGCTGCCAAGTCTGTTTGCTCTTGTCATTCGCTTAATAAATGGGTCTGCTAATTAAAGCCATCTGTATCTTTAATCATGTCGTGACTGATGTGTCCCATCTGGACATTGCACCTTCCCTGTTTTGATACCTTGATCTAGATTTATTTTGATCGTGTGCCTCAACATCACGATTCTTTTCATCGTAAATGTTGGGATTTATCTTATATCAATTACGGGAGGGATTAGTATTCAGTTTATTAGTGTGAGGAAAAATCTTATCTTTTAAATTAGTTTTTGGGAAGATTTCATTTCAGGAGTGGGTTTCGACTCCCACGCCCTGCAAGGAGGCAGGGCAAAAGTCTGAGAGTGAGTGTTAGAGTAGAATTAGCGTAGGATCGACCAAAAAAAAAAAAATTAGTTTTTGGGACGAGAGAGTCTCCAAACCATTCAATATTGATATGAAAGCCAGTTGTGAAAGGACTGGCTCAGAAAAATTGCATGCTCAATTACCAATGGAAATAACATGGTGTAATGAAAGCTGAACATGGGAATATGCGCTTTAAATCCCTTAGTTACAACTTACAAGTTGTAACCTGCAAGAATGAAATCCGAGTTTTTTTTTTTTTTTTTAATCGAAATGAAATCCTGAGTTTGGGTGTCTTTCTTGCGATTTTGTGGGCTTCAAAAGCAAGTTCCTGTCGACATTCATTCGAGCTTGGCGATGCCTCTTGTCCGGTGAGGCAGTCGATCCTGTGGCTCCGAGAAGATTCCCAAGTAGGCAATGTCCCTAGATCTTTGGCTATGAAAAGTGCCTCATTCTAATGCCCCACAATCATCGAGGCTCATGACACAGGTTGGAGGAAAGTAATTCTTTTTAGGATTGATGCCTCTAAAAATCCCAACATGATACACTTACATTACATTTAACTAAAATAAATTTATGTATCATAAAAAAATCCCGAACTTGATATAGATGTAACAAATTCATCTTACATTAGCCTCCATCTCATATCCTCATTAAAGGGTTGACCTCAATATACTCACAAACAAGTTAGATGAGTGGCGTTTGACATGGTTTTGACATGGAAATTTAACATTAATGGATCTCCTCAACGATGTCGTATTAGGGAGTTGGATTTGAAGAAAATAAACTGAATTGCAAATTTGTTAACTTTACCCTAAGGGCTCTCTCACATTTCAAATATATGCTGAAATCCCTAAATTCCCCCCAATTTTGCCTTAAGTTTTTGGCGAATTTGTCACTTATGTGCTAGTTTGAGATTTTTTTAGTTTGTCTAATTTTGGTTGGTTTTTATTCATTTATTATTATTATTATTATTGCCATAGTAGCATCTGTTGATTTTAAGTGAACCCTACCTCTCTCGACTATGTAGAGTTTTCTCCTCTCGACTATGTAGAGCTTTCATCTACCCACAGGGTAGTTAAACCCTCCCCAATACCAACCTCACCGTTATCCATCCCCGCATATCCTCACCGACGTCCTCGAAACCCTCGACGAATTGCTGTTCCGACTTGTAGAATTGGAGTTGGGGCAGTATCGGCCCTTCAATTCCTCTTCTTCTCCAGCTCTTTTTTTCGCTCGAATTTGTGCTTTGCACTGGTCTCTGCACGATCAGTCAATTCCCACAGTCTGATTTGCGATTGAATGGAATACTGTTTGCATTCATCCTGTTGATTATGCGATCTACCTTGGTGATTGCGATACCCATTTTGCTGCGGTGGAGCGTAAGCTTCTATCATGGATGCTCCTGATCCGGAGGAAGACAATCGACTGGCTGCCCTGTGTTCTCGGTTGGGTCGACTCTGGCTAGAGCATGGCATTGACGACTGGGATGAAGCCCCACCTGTGGAGAAACTGGAGGAATGTAAATTGATGCTGGTAGGTCAACTTCTATCCACTCCTTCAATTAATTTCAGGCTTTTCAAAGTACTATGCGCAGAGCTTGGAAAACAGAACAGGTTGACATCTCTGCTAGGGAAGCTGGTATCTATGTTGCCAAATTCCAAACTGCTTCCGACAAACAGCGAGTTTTGGATGGTGGTCCGTGGCTCTTCTCAGGTCATCTAGTGAATTTTAAACCTTGGCTTCCTAATACACCGCTGCATTGCTACGATTTTTCTACTTGCGCCTTTTGGGTACAAGTCTTTGGGTTGCCACCGGAATGGAGTTCTGCAAATTTAATTGAAAAGGCAGTTAGAAATATAGGTAAAGTTCTTGAGATTCAGACTGAGAATAAGGATGGCACTTCTTTGAGAGCAGGGCGAGCTCGGGTTGAACTTAAACTACAGGATCCTTTGAAGACGGGCCAGCTTATAAGAATAAATGGTAAAGTATTGTGGCTGGATTTTCGGTACAAGCGATTGTCACACTTTTGTTACTCATGTGGCATACTTGGACACTACGCAACTTATTGCAAAACTATTCCTTTCACTACTGAGAAAATGGATGGCAGAGACAAAATGGCGTATGGCCAATGGTTAAAAGCCGAAGTGAAAGAGCACATCCCATACTGGAAAACGTTTTATGCAGATCAATACCCTATAGTTTCACAAGAAGAGGTTATACCTGAAACTCCTTTGCCCGCACCTCTTTTAGAACCAGTGAAGAGTCCAAGTAGTGCAATGGCCAGCACCTTACCCCAACCGGCGACTGACTCGACTCACATAAACCTAGCTACTGCTGTTCAGCAACAACTTCCTGCAGATCAATCAGCCCAAAAATCACATCAATCGTGCCTGTTCTTGCTGTTACACCTATGCAAAATATTCATGATCTAGAAGTGGGCTCTTCCAACCCCAAGCGACAACAACATAGTAAGCTTCATATTAAAGCGGGAACTCCGAAAAAGTTAAAGAGGTATTGCCCTTATGACTCACGAATACATCAGCATGACACTTTTGACGAAACTCATCTAATGGACACTCCTATTATTGAATCTAATGAAGCTGGAAAATGGGCCCTGGTGGCTTGCCCTAAAAAGCCACCGCAGGACAAATGAAGTTTTTGAGTTGGAATTGTCAGGGGCTGGGCAACCCCCTGACAGTCCAATCCCTTAAAGCCCTAGTGGCTAAGGAGAGGCTCGATGGCATCTTTTTGATGGAAACTAAAAATCAGCAGCCATTACTTCTACGTCTACAACAACAGCTCAAGTTTCCTCACTCTAGTCTTATCAATCCTATTGGTTTAGCTGGTGGCCTTGCTCTTTTTTGGAATAACCAGCTAGATATATCTTTGGCAAGTTCCTCATCTGACTATTTTGATGTTTTCTGTACTGACCTACTAACTGGTATTAGGATGCGACTTACCTGCCTCCATGCACCAGCCTCTTTGCAGCAACGCCTTCTTTTTTGGGCAACCTTACGGCTCATTAGTGCTTCCAACAATCTGCCATGGCTATGTATTGGCGACTTCAACGACATTCTCTATTATTGGGAAAAAGTTGGTAAGCATATGGCTAATCTGCAACGAATGCAATGTTTTAGGGATGTTTTGCATGATTGTTCCCTAATGGACGTTGAAAGTAAGGGATGTTATTTTACCTGGACGAATCATAGGGCTAGTGTGGATTTTGTTAAAGAAAGATTAAACAGGGCTGTCTGCACTTTGGACTGGCGTATTACATACCCGGTGGCTGAAGTATTTGCTTTACCAGCTCTGGGATCAGATCATAGCCCCTTGCTTTTGATAACGGATGGCGTAAATCACCGGTGGACTAGGCCTTTTGTCTTTGAAGCCTTCTGGATTCAGGACTCGGAATGCCGTGATATTATTACACGATCTTGGCGATCCACAACTCCAACAACCTCCTCCTTTACTTCTAAACTGATGCTGGTTTCATCTGCCCTAGCTCAATGGAGTCAACGAAAATTCTCCAAGGGTCACCAACAGCTTGCAGTCTTATATCAACAGCTTCAGCAACAAGTGAATCAATCCCATCATTATGATCAGCCATTGATCTCTTCTCTGAAACAGCAAATACAACAATTATGGCAACAGGAGGAGCAATATTGGGCCATGAGATCTCGCATAAAATGGCTGATGTGGGGGGATAAAAACACTAAATTTTTTCATGCAACTACTATTCAGACGCGACAACGCAACAGATTAGCATGCTTTGCAAGATGATAATCGGTATGGATACATGATCCTCGGGTTTTAAAGCGGATGACTACGATTATTTCTCTAATCTCTATCGACAATGGGAACTCGAAATTATGGACCTATATTAAATCAATGTCCTAGTATTATCACGGAGGAAATGAACTTATCTTTAATCGCGCCGGTCACTAAGGAGGAAGTCCGAGATGCTACTTTTCAGTTGGGCGCTACTAAAGCACCAGGTCCAGATGGCTTAAATGGCTTATTTTTCCAAAACCACTGGGATGTCCTTCAGGATGACCTCGTCTTCTTTGTACAACAGTTCTTTATCTCCGAAGTGATGTCGTATATTCTAAATCGGACTATCATCTCTCTCATTCCTAAGGTCCCTCATCCTGAAAGGCTTGATCAATATCGCCCGATTAGCCTATGCAACTATGGCTATAAAATTATCTCTAAAGTGCTAGCGAATCGATTGAAACCATACTTGCCTGAACTCATATCCAGGGAACAAAATGCCTTTGTGAGTGGACGACAAATACAAGACAACATCTTAATAGTGCAAGAGGTGCTTCATCAGATAAATATCAGAAAATGCAGGAGGCAATTTCGAGCTATTTTGAAAATGGACATGCAAAAAGCATATGACCGAGTTGAGTGGGACTTCCTACAAGACTATCTCCTTAAGATTGGTTTTCATTCTACCTGGGTAAATTGGGTTATGCAGTGCATTACGACAGTCTCCTTTAGTGTCAAGTTTAATGGTGAACTGCTTCAGTTTTTCACACCATCAAGAGGTATTCGCCAAGGTGATCCTCTTTCACCTTATTTATTCATCCTATTGGCCAATGTTTTATCTCATCTTATGAATCAAGCAATTACCATGGGGCTTCTTAAAGGCATTACGTTGAATAGATGGTGCTCCACTTTATCTCACCTCATTTTTGCGGATGATGCCATTTTCTTTTTGGATGGTAAATTACTTGAATGTCGAATTTGGCTAACATCATCAATCGTATTGTTATGCTACTGGCCAAACAGTCAATCGAAATAAATCCGGCATTTTGTTTAGTAAGGATTGTCCTCTAACTCTTAAGGAAAATCTAGCTCACGAACTCCGAATACCTGTACTAGAAAAGGCCGGTAAATATCTTGGTATACCTTCTGACTGGGGCAAATCTAAAAGAGAAATGTTTGCTTGGCTAGTAGGGAAAGTGAATGCCAAACTAGAAGGGTGGAAAGAAAATTTGATCTCTAAGGGTGGAAAGGAAATTTTACTAAAGGCTGTTGTACAAGCACTTCCTCAATACGCCATGTCTATTTTCAAGATTCCAATGTCCATATGTAAGTCCATAGAGCAGAAAATTGCTAGCTTTTGGTGGCAAAGTGATGGCAAGAAATCGGGCATCCATTGGAAGAATTGGGACACGCTCAAAACTAGGAAACAGAATGGGGGTATTGGTTTTCGTGACTTACTTGACTTCAATAAAACCATGCTTGGTAAGCAAGCTTGGCGTCTACTTCAAAATCCCAACTCTTTATGGAGCACTCTTTTTAAAGGCTTATATTTTCATGCTCGGGATTTTCTGCATGCTGAACTAGGTTCAAGACCATCCTGGGGTTGGAGGAGTATCTTGCTTGGAAGGGATGCTATTGCACCTCACCTACTGTGGTCCGTTGGTAATGGCCACTCTATTAGCATTTGGGAAGATCGTTGGCTTCCGAATGGGGTTCTTGGAGGTCCTGTTAATCGTGACGCTCCTAAAAAAGTAGCGGACCTCATTAACTCAAATCATAGTACCTGGAACATCCCCCTTATCACTCAACATTTTCCTGCATATATAATTGCTGAGACACTATCTATACAGCTGAGCCCTCCTTATGATACCGATTGTGTAATTTGGACCAAAACTCAGAATGGTATTTACACAGTCAAAAGTGCCTACCATGCTATAAGGCAATCCAAGAACAGTGTTCCTCCTACTCAAGCATCATCATCATATACACCTCCTCCAATCCTGTGGAAAACTATCTGGAAAATCAGATTACCCCCTAAAATCCGCCCTTTCCTTTGGTCCGTTTGTCAAAATGCTCTAGCTACTAAAGCTAATCTTTATTAGAGACACATTACAGCCATCCCCACATGTCCTCTATGCAATCAAGATCAACCAGAAACAACAGAACATCTTCTGCTGTTATGTCCATGGACGAAAAGTGTTTGGACACATCCCCAGGTTAATATTTCCATTATACCAAGCTCCATCAGGCGAATGGATGAATGGCTCACAGATCAGATAGAAAATCAAGGTCGCATACCTTCTGTGGATCTTCTTGCTGCACTGCTATGGCAGTTATGGAAAGCTCGTAATGCCTTCATCTTTCGGAATAAACGGCCAAATCTAGTGCTGGTCATTCAGGAAGCCCTTGCTCAGGAGCGGATTTCTTCCATCTCATCCCAATCGCTGTAGGGTACCGCCCGAGCCCCATCCCAACCAGAGTTCCTGTGGCGACCTCCGGATCCTGCTGAAATTAAAATCAACATCGACGGGGCATATCAACAGACGACATCAAAGGGCGCTATGGCATGTATCCTCAGAGATCACACCGCAACTTTCCTTCATGGCTTTACCCGTGGTTACACAAAGCACACTCGGCTCGCACAAAGCAAGATCCGTGCTTTGCTCGCACTCTTGACTATCTCGCTACAAAGAAGGAAAACGCCACCAACGCCTAGTGCTTGAAACTGATTGCCTTACGGTGGTGGAAGCCCTTCAATCTCCATCGTCGACGCCATGGCAGATGCGCCCGTTAATGGCAGAAGCGGCGGCCAAGCTTCGTCTCTACGCAACCCTCCAAATTGTCCACTGCAGGTGTGAAGCCAATTGGGTGGCTCATTGGGCTGCACAGGCCCATTCCAATGGGAGCTTATCAACGAATTGGGCCTCCTCTCTTCCTTCATTTCTTGCAAATCTCATGTATGCGGATGCACTAGCTGCGGGAGGCTGTACTCCTTTCCTTTAATGATATAATATTTCTTGTTTTCAACTAAAAAAAAAAAAAAAAAAAAAAAAAACATAGGCGAGAACATCGATCATGTGAGACTGGTATAATTTTCTTTTTGCTAGGTAAGCAAGTGATATATGCAGGTTTTAATTCCATTTTAAGACTAATAGAAAGCCATTACATCAATCTCCAAACCTTGTAATCAGCGAGAGCTACAAGAGAGGTCAAAGCACGCTATGGGCCTATTTGGTTCGGCTTTTGGGGAATGCATTTGCAGAAATGCAAATACCTTTGGGTGAAGGGGGTTTTCTGAAATGCAAATGTCGTTTGGTAAAATTTGCATTGAGAAACAACTTTGGCCAAAATACCGTTTGGTAAAATTTGCATTTGTAATTAACTTTTATTAAATTAAAAAGCTAAAATATGTTTATATTTTTTTGAAGTCCGGCCACCGGACCGCCGAATCCGGCGTAGACCACCACCGAATAAAAAATATGTTTATATTTTTTATATAAACATATTTTTATATAAAAAGTATAAAAATATAAACATAAAATATATTTATTAAACATAAAATATACATATATAAAATAGATATGTTTATATAAATATATATTTATATAAAAACAATCGGAGAAAAAAATAGATATGTTTATATTTATAAATATATATTTATTTATTAAACATAAAATATATTTATATAAAAAAATAGATATGTTTATATCTATATAAAATATATATAAAATATATAAATACATATTTTATATAAATATATATTATATATTTTTATAAATATATATTTATTAAACATAAAATATAAACATATTTATTTTTATTCAGGCGACCGATTGGCTTCTCCACCGGAGAGATGAACAATACCGGAAGTTGCATTCCGAAGATGCAACTTTCCAAAGGACCTCAAGAGCTGCATTGGGCTAAAGGCCCTTAGAGCCACTTGGAGATGCAATTGCATCTCGCCAAAGTCGCGCAAAAAAACAAACCAAACACCTTTGTATTTGGCCAAGGGATTTTAGAGCCAAAATGAGCATTCCAAATGCTGAACCAAACAGAGCCTATTTTCACTCCAAGGATTCACATTAGTTTTGACACACCACAGTGATCCAAGGAGCGTTTGGAGTCGGACATGGGCATTATCTTTGAGAAATTGCCAGTGGAATCGTAATTCAGAGAAGGTAAAGGACGATGTAATCTGATGGTCGATGCAAATGGACGGACCACCAGGGGTAAGCATGTCGACTTGAAAGACTTTATAATTCAACAGAGAAATTAATCAAAGAGGATTCAAATCGCCATTCAATGTTCACATTATGTACTATATTTAATTTGTAGACTAACTTTCAATGACAAGGTTGCACAGGAGACCGCACCAGTGCTCACATTCCTCTCGGAACGTTCTGTTACTTCTTTTCTATACCGGTGCGGAGGATTAGGTGAATTAGAGACGAAATGGAGATGCCATGCATGTCAGCAAACGAGAGCGAACTGCCCGATCTTCGTTTGTCTTCAACTTGACAGCGAACTACCTAGTTTTTGTTTGTTTCTCACTAAGCTAGCTCGAATGGACATGCAAGTTCGAATTTCTCTTTTTCATGAATTGATTAATTGAAAAGGCTACATATATAAATGAGCGGGCATAATGCTCAATGAAGACCCATTCCTGTTGTCTTTCCCTTTGAGTCTTAATGAGTATATTGTTAAAATATGTCTCGAGTTTGAGTCCAATGTGAAATTCTGAATATTCCAAATTGGATATGTTGCGGACGTTCGAAATCGAGCAAAGAAGATCCAAAGATCAACTTCCCAAAATTCCGAATCTGCGTTGGAGAATTTAGCCGCTAAAATAGGAAAGTCCAACTTTGACTTGGATTTGGATTATGTTTAAAATATACAAAGATATGTTTTGGATAAAATCGTTTGTGATAGGAAACAGAATCCTATGAGAAGTTGGCAAAAGAATAAAGGGTTTCACTTATATATAGACTTGTGGTCGTGGGTTGTAGAGGTGGATCACAAATTGTCTTGAAGCGCCGCGTGAGTGCTTGGTGTTGATCATGAAGAGTTGGTCTTGAAGCGCCGTCTAGTCGTCGAGTGCTTGGGAGGGATTTTTCTTTGTCGTTCTTGTCCATGAATTACATCCAAGAAGATTTAGTGTTCAAGCCGATTTAAATCTTGTGGTAAGATTTGCGTGTAATTTCATTCATGAGATTGAGAGATTATTTCTTGGGAAATTTCGGGGCTAAAAACTGTGTGCGTTGTTGGGTGTAATTGGGGCTTGGGAAACACCGAGAGAGTGATTGAGTGATTTGAGTGTGTAATCTCCTTGTATCGCTTGATCTATAGTGAAATTTGCTGCTGCTCTCCCCGTGGACGTAGGTTTTTACGACTGAACCACGTAAATCTGGTGTCCGATTTATTTTATTCTTCTGTCTATATTATTGTTCGATCGCTCGCTTTTTCGCAACAAGTGGTATCAGAGCCAGGCTTGGCTAAATTGAAGCGAATCAATGGTGACAAAAGAAGTAAAAGTGAGAATTGACAGATTTGATGGGAAGGATTTTAGTTTATGGAAGATGCAGATTGAAGATTATCTTTACCAGATGAAACTACACTTGCCCTTATCTGGGGAGAAACCAGAGACGATGAAGCAAGCTGATTAGGATATGCTAGATAGACGAGCTATGGGTGTTATTTGGCTAACGTTGGCTTGTAACGTCGCGTTTAACATCTTGAAGGAGAAGACCACTGCTAATTTGATGAAAGCCCTGTCGGATATGTACTTGAAGCCCTCTGCGATCAACAAGATCTATTTGATGCGACGTCTGTTTAATTTGAAGATGAGCGAAGGTGCATCAGTTGTAGATCATATCAATGAATTCAATGTGATTGTTAGTCAATTGAGTTCAGTTGAGATTGCTTTGAAGATTAGGTACGTGCTTTGATTATGTTATCCTCATTGCCTGATAGTTGGAATACTACTGTTACTACCGTTAGTAATTCCTCTAGGTCAACAAGTTTGACGTTTGATGGGGTTCAAGATTTAATTCTGAGTGAGAACATCCGTAGAAGAGAATCTGGCGAACCTGTATCTGCTGCTTTAGTAGGTGAAAATAGAGGAAGATCTAGAAGACGTGTAGGTAATAGTAGTACTAATATGAACAGGCGTAGCCAGTCTAGGACTGCTGATGTTGTCTGTTGGAGCTGTGGCAAGAGGGGGCATCTTAGAAGGAATTGCCTTAAGCTGAAGGATGAGAAGGGTAAGGGAATTATAGTTGATTCTGCAGATAATGTTGCAGTTGTAGCTGATAATGCTGATTATGTCTTGTCTGTCATTGATTATTCATCGTTTGATGGACAGATTATGGATTCTGGTTGTTCTTTTCATGTCACACCAAATAGAAATTGGTTTATCACTTATCAGTGCACGGGTAGTGGTAAAGCCCAGTTAGGGAACAACGTTGAGTGCGATGTTGTGGGTGTTGGTGATGTTAAAATTAGAATGCATTATAGCATTGTGAGGACATTGACTGGAGTAAGACATGTTCCAGAATTGAAAAAGAATTTAATTTCCTTAGGTTCCTTAGATTCAGCTGGTTGTAGGTATTCTTCAAAAGGTGGAGTTCTGAAGGTTGTTCGAGGTGCCTTGGTGATAACGAAAGGAATCAAGCACGGAGGCCTGTATAAACTTCAAGGTGAGACAATGACAGATTTTGCTCCGGAGACGTCGGATGCATTTGTTCGAAAGTCTATTGACTGCTCGAGGAAGGCCTGGGTGTTTGTGCCAATGCACAAGTTTGATGCTGGTGTCAGGATCACGTGGTTGAGAGCTTTGATCGAGACAGAGACTGGTAAGTCGATCAAGCATGTGCGGACTGACAATAGCATGGAGTTCTGCTCGAAGCTGGCAAATAAATTCTGCATGAAAGAGGGCATAGTGAAACATCGCACTAGTGCCAGTAAATCACAACAATTTGCAGAATTGATGAGCAGAACATTATTAGAGACGGCCCGAAAAATGATCTCTAGTGCTAGTATTGCTAGGAGAATCCTAGCTAATGTGCTTAGTACAATAAGCTGCCTGGTGAATAGATCCCCATCGACTGCGATTGGATATCGGGTAATGTTGCTGGTTATTCTATTATTAGAATGTTTGGTTGCCCGTGTTATTTTCGAGTGAGTGATGGTAAGCTCGATGGGAGGGCAAGATGCATATTTCATGGCTATGCACAAGGTGAGCGGGGCAAGCTGTTGTGGTGCCCAGATATAAATTCATCTGTTTACAGCAGAGAAGTTACCCTTGATGAGTCTTCGATACTTCTGGCTAGGAGTGTTTGTGGCAGTGTTAATACGGATCTGGACAGTGTTCAGCTTGAGGTAGAGTTGCGACCAGAAACTCTTGAGGTAGCGTATACGGGTACTAACAAAGTAATCGACACAGATGGTGCTCATAGTGAGGTGGAGTTTATAGAGCCAACGGTTGCTGTAACTGCTGAAATTAACAAAGTACGTATTTGATCTTTTAACAAATATGGATGCAACAATGGTTTTGCTTTATCTGCAGTTGAGGAGCTTGCGTCAGAAAATCCTTGCGAAGCAGTTAAATGTGCATGTGGAGTTGGTATTTTGATGAGGTCCTCAGTTATGGCGAAGTTCAAGCAAGGCTTAGACTTGGATAATATCTATGGCGATTGAGCCCATTGGGGCTATGGGAAAGTAGTAACAGAGTTTGAATTTTTGCGAAGCGATTGCAACTTGACTCAAACGTCGAGCCAAGGTGGAGATTGTTAAAATATGTCCCGAGTTTGAGTCCAATGTGAAATTCCGAATATTCCGAATTGGATATGTTGCGGACGTTCAAAATTGAGCAAAGAAGATCTGAAGATCAACTTCCCAAAATTCCGAATCTGCGTTGGAGAATTTGGCCGCTAAAATAGGAAAGTCCAACTTTGACTTGGATTTGGATTATGTTTAAAACATACAAAGATATGTTTTGGATAAAATCATTTTAGATAGGAAACAGAATCCTATGAGAAGTTGGCAAAAGAATAAAGGGTTTCACTTATATATAGACTTGTGGTCGTGGGTGGTAGAGGTGAATCACAAATTGTCTTGAAGCGCCGCGTGAGTACTTGGTGTTCCGCCGTTGATCATGAAGAGTTGGTCTTGAAGCACCGTCTAGTCGTCGAGTGCTTAGGAGGGATTTTTCTTTGTCGTTCTTGTCCATGAATTACATCCAAGAAGATTAAGTGTTCAAGCCGATTTAAATCTTGTGGTAAGATTTGCGTGTAATTTCCTTCATGAGATTGAGAGATTATTTTTTGAGGAATTTCGGGGCTAAAAACTGCGTGCGTTGTTGGGTGTAATTGGGGCTTGGGAAACACCGAGAGAGTGTTTGAGTGACTTGAGTATGTAATCTCCTTGTATCGCTTGATCTATAGTGAAATTTGCTGCTGCTCTCCCCGTGGACGTAGGTCTTTATGATTGAACCACGTAAATCTGGTGTCCGATTTATTTTATTCTTCTGTCTATATTATTGTTCGATCGCTCGCCTTTTCGCAACAATATTTAGCATGTACGAAGTCTTGTGCCTCTATATTATTATAATAATGATTTACAAGTTTGAACATTACATACAAATTGGTGGTAGTTCGTTTATAAAGACAAACTAAGAGGTGCATTATCTCACATCGAAAAGATGTGAATGTACATGTGGACGAAATTCGATATTAACCAAGATCATTATTTTTTATTTATTAAAGTTCGGATTTATTTTTGTAAAAAAAATAACCATGTCGTCTTATTGAAACAGTGCGATTGTTCACGAAGGAATTACGGTTAATTTTTTTATATTATTTATTTAATTCCAAATTTTATTTTCTCTTCAAATGATTATCTTAAAATTCGTACCTGTTCAGACATAATTTCTTAATCCTTGGAAAGTTATGTTTATTCAGATATAATTTCTTATTTTTTGCTATATATTACTAAATGTTTTTGTTCAATGATGATCTTCCTATTTTGATTTCGTTTTCTTTCAAAAGATATACAGCCACCTTTTCCAATTGTTTCTATTGAAAGATCTTGGAGAAATACTATAATTATTATCTAGCACTATCAATCGAGACTTTATTGTATTTTGGAGAAAATTTGCCAGTGACTATTAGCATCATTGTGGGACAAATAATTCATTGAAGGAAGTGATATTACCTCTCAAAGTCTAACTTCGTTGTTCTATCAAATTCCTTTGACATATTTCCTCAACACAAATATGTGCATGGAGATGATGAGATGATGAGATGATGTTCGGGGCTTTAATCCACGATTCAGAGACATAATCAGAAGAGAGAGGAACCAACTAAACGGGCAAGCATTAGGTTGATTGGCTTGTTAGTAGTGACCTACACCAATATTGTTTGTATCCACGAGGACAAAACAAGCACCGTTCACTAATTTGTCTATGGTGTTTGCTAAACACAAGCATAAATTCGAGCCAAGAAGCCAATCGTCGTCGAAGCCATGAAGCCAGCCGTCACCCAAGCTGTGGAGTCTCCGCCAATTGCCACCGAAGCCACGAATCCAATTGTCGCCAAAGCTACCGAAGCCATGAATCCAGTCGTTGCCGAAGCCATGAATCCAGTAGTCGCCAAAGCCGTGACGTCTCCACCAATCATCGCTGAAGCCATGAATCCAGTCGTCACCGAAGCCGTGGAGTCTCCGCCAATTGCCACCGAAGCCATGAATCCAATTGTCGCCAAAGCTACCGAAGCCATGAATCCAGTCATCACCGAAGCCGTGAAGCCTCCACCAATCATCACCGAAGCTGTGAAGCCAATCATTGCCAAAGCCGCCGAAGCCATGAAGCCCATCGTCGCCAAAGCCAAGGAAGCCATGAAGCCAGTCGCCGCCATAGCCTCATGCTGGAAGGGAATGTCTCGGGCACACGGGGCCGAACTTAACCCTGCAGCGGATGATATAGTACAAAGAATTCCCAAACCGAAATTGAGTCATTATTGCCTGCCGTGCTTGCGAGGTTAATAACAACAAGGTGTGTGTTCGTACCGGTTAAATCCTTGTCCGGGGAAGGACCGCCTCCTTCCTTCCACGGCAATGGAATTTCTCGCCATCATTCTTCTTCTTTTTCCGCATTTCAATTCAACAAGTTGTATTCTTTATGTTGTTTGTTTTCGCTCTATATTCGGACATCCAGTCCTTGTACGTTGCCAAGTCTGTTTGCTGTTGTTATTGGCTCAATAAATGGGTGTGCTGATTAAAAGCCCATCTTTATCTTTAATCACGTCGTGACTGATGTGTTCCATCTGGACATTGCACCTTTCCTGTTTTGATAACTTGATCTAGATTTGTTTCGATCGAGTGCCTGAACGTCACTATTCTTGTCGTTGTAAGTACTGCTGTTCACTCGGTAGTCATTCGCTAAGACGAATCGCAAGCTCGATCCAAGCTACAACTAACAGATGGCTGACTCAATTTGGGAGTGGATGAGACTTCATATGTTCATGGACGACTACGTCAACGGAAATAAGATAAGTATTGAAAGCTGAACATGGGAATGTGCTTTTAGCCACAAGTTGCAACCTGCAAGAACGAAACTTTTGAGTTTTTTTTTTTTTTTTTTTCGGTTGCAAGTGATATTCCATTCATTTCCATAATAAATAAGAGAAAAATAACATAGTTGTTGACACCTAATATTTTGAGAAAATAATAAATTAAATTTGGTTTCGAAAATCTTTGTTGTTGAAAATATATTTTCATTTCAAAATTAAAAAAAAATCAGTTTTTTTATTTTTCTTTTCCACTTGTTTAATTTAAACTTAATTTAAAATTAATCTTTTTTATAGAGGGAAATTTTGAAAAAAAAAAAACTTTGAATTCAAAAACAAATGCAACAGCCGTGTGATTTTGGAGCCATTTGTTTGTTGAGAAGTTGAGCGAATATGTGCAATTATATCAGAAAATCTTCACCTGCAAAACAAACTCGAGTCTTTCCTCTATAAATAAAGAATGCAAAGCTTCGGTTTTATGGGGGGGGGGACTCAAAAAGTGGAAAAATTGAGAAGCCTTCGTACACTTAGTCAAAAGGGAAAACATTTCTCTTTTCTTTCTCTGACAAGGAAAAAAAAAAAAAGAAAGAAACAGTGAAAGAGAGAAGCCATCCGTGTGTGGAGAAGGGAAAGAGCAAAAAGAAGAAAGAGTGAAGTAAAAGGTCTGACACAAGAGAAAAGGGCGAAAGGGAAGCGTAAAGTGAAGAGGAGGGGGGTTGATTTGACCCCTACTATTCATCATCTTCCTCAGTTTTTTTTGCCTGCACTTGAAGCCAGACCGTGTGAAGTATCTGCAACCCTTTTTGTCACTCCCACGAAGCCTCCGCCCGCAGCAGCTCACCACCGGCCTAGCATCTCGTCGGTCCCTGCCACCACGCCAGCGGCACCTTTGATCCAGCACCACAGCCAACCTCCATCCGCGAAGATCCCCGACGCCTGTGAAGCTCCGCGTCGTCCATACCTCGCCCGCCTCCCGCTCGAAGCCGATCGCCGTCTCGCCTGCGCCACCACCGGAGTTCCTCTCACCTGCAGATCCGAGCCAGTCACCTGTTCTTCCATCCACTCGGAGCTCGACGCCACCACACCTCTGCAGCTCGGGCTTTCACCGGTCATCACCTCGCCGCTCCACCCCCGACACCCGCGCCAGTAGCCCGCGCGTCAGCCACCTTTCGCCGTAGCCCTGCACGCCCGAGCGACGCCCCCTGCTGCCTCGTGACCTTTCCTTGGGGTTTTTCCTTGTGCAGGTGTTTTTTTTAGCAACAACAAGCCATGCCCTTGACTAGGTAATTTCTTTAGGTTAAATTCATATCAAATATTCTGTTCATAGTGTTTTATTTTAACTTGATTGTTGTGATTAATTTTTATTAGTATTATCTGATTAGAAAATTTGTCATATTAAGTCAAAATAATTAAAAATTTTGAGCCGCGAGACGTCGGGTTAGATTTTTGATTATTTAGGCTTTTATGGCAAAATTCGTGATTTGCTTTGCATCATTAATTCATATCAAAATAATATGCCATTGATTTCTATGGATGGATTTTTTTATTTGGCGTGTTATTGTTATTTGCTCACCACATATCATGCATCATATTAGGTATTTAGGTCTATACACATTTCACATTTTAGTTTTTTTAGATTCATATAGGATTAGGTTAATTTTCCTTTGATAAACTAAAAAAAAAAAAAAAAAAAAAAAAACTAAAAAAAAATGTTATTTAGGTTATATAGATTTCATAATGTGCATGTTACATGTTGCATTTTAATTAGTGGGTCATAGTTTAATTTTTTTTTTAGTATTCCCAATCATGTAGTCTTTTTTAAATATAAAATAAAAGATAAAAAAGAACAAAAAAGTTAGCATTGCATCATTACGTTATTTTTTTAAATAAAAATTATTCGGTCATTTTAAAAATTAAAAAATAAAAAGAGAAAACACAAAAGTCATTTACTTGGTTAATTAATAGGTTAGTTCATAATTAATCCCATTTTATATCGTCATTGTTTAGTGTAGGTTGCCTACATTAAAAAAAAAATCATAAAAAAAAAATCACAAAAAGAACATGCATATAGAATTAATATGTCATTCATCCCATGTCATGAAACGCATGCATATTAGAATTATATAAATTAGATTGCATACATATAGTTCATATTAGGCCATATAAATTGCATTTCACATATCATTAAAGTAAAATTCATGCATATTAATTTTAGATTAAGATTGCATATAATTAATTTTTAAAAAAAAAAAAAGAAAAAGAAAAATTATGTGTCATGTCATTTAGAAATCATGTTTAGGGTATGCATTTTGTTTAGCATTCTTGTAAGTTTTTTTTTAGAGAGTAGACTTCAATAAGGTTGTAGTTTATAATTTCTTAGCATTTTGATTTATTGAATGTTATTTCATTGATTGTGTACCCGCATGACCACCATTTGCATGTTAGTAACTTAGGTTAAAATTGATCAGCACTGCCTGCAAAAATATTTTTGAAATAAAAGGTACCGAAAGGGCGTTAGGCTAATCTAGCGTAACCATGTCCCCGGACTTTGAATCTCTGGTTCGCAGAAATAAAGTATTCTCCCATACTTTATTTGGGTTTCTAATCAACCCTAATTGGTTAGTGGCGGCTCCAACTTGAGTATAATTGCATGTTAAATGGGTTAATTTCTTAATCGCGATTGGTAGGATTTGGGAGAGTCCGCGCCAAGTCTTCGGACTTAGTAATCCATTAACCTAGTTTTAGGTGATTCACCCTCAAAAAAATCGGGTCGCGACAATAGTCTAACTACAAATCAAGACAAATCACAAATAGTTTCAAAGCGAAATAAGTTCCAAATGAAACTCGAGTTTGGGGTATGTCTTTCTTACGATTATGTGGGGCCCAAAAGCAAGTTCCTATCGACATTCATTCGAGCTTGGCGATGCCTCTTGGTCCGGTGAAGCAGTTGATCCTGGGGCTCTGAGAAAATTCCGAGATGGGCAATGTCCCCTAGATCATGGGCTACGAAAATTGCCTCATTTTTATGCCCCACGATCATCGAGGCTCAAGCCACGAGTTGCAGGAAAGTAATTCTCTGTATGGTTGATAACTTTAAAAATCTCAACATAATACACTTTTGCTACATTTAACTAGACTTGTCAAAATGGGGTTTAAATCCATATATGACCCATTCAAAACATTAATGAGTCATATATGAATCATTTCAAATTTGAAGAGTTTTTTTTAAATGGATTTTAAATTTGTAGGCTAAAATAAATAGATCTAAACGGGTTGAGTTTATAACACATTTCCAATCCACTAGGCTCACACACTCTCTCTCCCTCTTTAACCTTATAAAAGTATTTTAGAAAAATCAAAATTATAATTCTTTTTTTTTTTTTTTTTTGAATTCTTCTTCTATCATCTTTAGTCGGTGGCCAACCACGGCGACAACTGACAACCAACCAAGCAAGGGACTCGTTGGCCTATGGTGAGGCTTGAGCTCTTGTGGCTGGTCACTAGCAAGGCAATCAGCCAAAAAAGAAGGAAAATAAAAAATAAAAAATAAAAATTCGATTTAAAAAATACAAATAATTATTTTTTTTTGGTAAAAAAATAAAATATTAAAGGGAGTGCACAAACAAAAATAGAATCAGATTTTTCATACTAAACGATGGAAAATATTTTCTAATTTATATTCAGATTTCAGGCAAACACTAAAATGTATTGTTATTTTTCTTAGAAAATGACTTCTTGAAAAGCATTTTCAAGAAAAATATGGAGCCTTGATTTTTTTTTTTTTAAATTATAAAAATTTTCCACTAAGTTTTGTATTGCATGAAAGTATTTTAGTAATATCATTTTTTTTTATTAATCATAAGAAACAAGCATTCATGGATTTGATTAAATGAGTCAAGTCGGGTTGAGTATGCGTTGGGAAAATTGTGTTACGATAAATGGGTCATAAAAGGGTTAAATGGGTCAATTTGGGTAGGTTTATTTATGACTCAATCCATACATTTGACAATTCTACATTTAACCAATATTAATTTCCATGTCACAAATAATCTCAGACTTGGAAAAGACATAACAAATTCATCCCAAGTGAGAAACACAAATGATAAACAAGACAGATGATCGGCGTGTGATGTCGTTCTGACGTGAAAATTCAACATAAATTGATCTCCTAAATGACGTTGTTTTGGGGAAGCCAGATCCAAAGGAAATAAACTGAGATTGTAAATTTACTAATTCTACCTTAAGAGCTCCCTCATGTTCCAAATGTATGCTTAAATCCCTAAATCCTCCCCACTTTTACCTTAAGATTTTAGTAAATTTGTCACTTGTATACTATGTTCATATTTTCATGACTTGAAAATTAGTTTGGATAAATATAGAGGAAAATTCCAAATAAAGATCTAAAGTACTCTTATTTTTTCAAATAAGGGCCTGAAATAGATATTATTTCAAATGAGAGCCCGAAGTGTTATTATTTTCTCAAATAAGGGCATAGAGTGCATATATCAATTTCAAAATAAAGGCATGAACTCACCAAATGCGAAGGGCAATTTTGTCTTCTTAATTTCTTTTTAATTTTTTTTAAAATTTTAATTTATAATCAAATTTAATTTAATTTAATTTAATTTGTATTTGGACAAAAATAACCCTGATCGGTCAGAATTTTTTGCCGTCGGTAAGGCTAGACCCTTATTTGAAATGGTTATTATTACTTCAAGCCACTCTTTAATACTAATATAAGCACTTCAGATCTTTATTTGAAACAAAGTCCACTTTAAGATCTTACTTGAGTAAATGAAGACACTTCAAACCCTTATTTAGGATTTTCCCTAAATATAGCCAAAGCGCACCTGTTTGAGATTTTCCCTGGTATCAACTCCATTCTTTTTATAAAGTTCTAAAGTAATGATTTGGACACTATATTTAGCTTCATTCAGAAACTAGTTTGGTAGTGATTAACAAAATAATTGGAACCAATTGAATCAATATCATTTACTTTTTATTTATCTGACAATCACTAAATTTATGTTTATGCACTTTGTCTTTACCTTCGATGTGACCATTTGCTCCCCCACCATGACCACATGGCGGTCCGTTCCTTCGTTGATCCGGTCTTGGTTTCCTCCTCTGATCATTTGTACCTCTGATCCGGTCTCCATCTAACAGGACAGAGCGAGCACCATTTATTTGTGTATTTATTTATTGTTTTTGCCTAAGCCGAGCATTAGTTTGACCGACTTGTTATTAGTGACCTGCACCGGTATTGTTTGTACCCACTAGGACAAGGCGTGAGCCGTCAACATATTAATTTACTTACTTCTTGTTTTTTTGCCAAAGGCGAGCATTGATTTGATTCAACTAAACTTGCGATGCACGTTTTGAAACACGGTAGGGATGGATGTCAATGCCAATACCAGCCACCCCATTTGAAATGAAAAGGGAAAAAAAATGAGGAAGAGGAAAGTCGTGAGACGATATATAAAGCCTGCGTTCACCCAAGTGCAGCGACACAAGATACAATGAAAATACCAGTGCCATCCCCGTTCAAATCAATCTCTATATTTTTCCCTGCTATTTTCAAATTGATCTTCAGAGGTGGCCCTCCCCCTCAACGCACTTCTGTGCCTATGTGGTCCTTGATGGGAGAACAGTAACAACCTCGACAATATTGAACTAACGCAGCAGAATAAAATAGTCTCCTCTTTTATATAAACTTAATAGGAATCGATATAGTAGAACAAAATAAATATAAAGCACGCAAACACAAGACGATTTTTTACTTAAAAAACCTCATCGGTGTGAGGAGATAAAAAACCATGGAACCAGAGTCCATCCAAAAATCTTTTCTATCAACAAAATCAGGTGAACAAAGTTCTTCTCTAGTATTTACTAGACATACATAGCAGCAAAGACCTCAAGAACATCATTCTTAACAATACACTTAAATTTTACAAGAGAATAATGATAAATTTGACCAAAAATGCAAGTTTTGATCAATCCACGAAAAACCTGCTATAGGGAGCTTCAAATGAAAATCAAACCATCCAAATTCGAGAAGAGGGCGCCATGACATGCTAACAAAATTTCAGCTCAATCGGACCACGAATCGACCTCTGATGCCAGCTTGATATAAATCAAACTAATTCTCAAACCCAGATTTTCCGCTTTCTCTTTTTCTCTTATTACTATGTCTCTGATAACTTCTTTACGGCTATAATGAGAAACCCTATTTCTCCATACTCAAGCCATTTTGGGCTTGCTATTCATTAGGATTCCTCCATATCGGAGTTAACCCAGCTAACAGTATTTTGGATCGACTCCTGCATCGTGGATGCTGGAAGTTGCTAAGCTCAGCCCTTGCGCCAATCCCTCCGTGTGGAAGACTTGCCAAGGAACCCGAGGCCACGACGGTGGTCTGCCGTGGATGCAACGTTTGTAGCAAGAATGTGTGTTCTTATCGCACGAAGGGCCCTTGTCCGGGCAAGGACCGCCCCTTTCATTCCACAGCTATGGCTCTTTGTGCTGCCAATCTTTATTTTTTTCGCCTTTCAATTCAACAAGGCGTGTTCTTATTTCGTTTGCTCCGCTCTATTCAGACGACGGTCAGTCCCTGTACATCGACTAGTCCCTTTTGCTCGTCATTCGCTTAATAAATGGATCTGTTGATTAAAGACATCCATGACTTCGATCGTGCTGTGACTGACAATAAATTGCAGATTTGCTGTCTGTCTGGACGCCCGTACCTTTCCTGTTATGATACCTTGACCAAGATTTGTTTCGGTCGAGTGCCTGAACGTAAGACTGCTCTTCGCTCGCTAGTCATATTGCAAGCTCAATCCAAGCTAAAATTAATAGACAGAAGACTCAATTTGGAATGGATGAGACCTGATATGGGCTTGGACAAGGACATTGCTTTCGTGTAACCATCGACGCTAGATCAACAACAGAAATAAGAAACAGTAATGAAAGCTGCACGTGGGAATGTGCTTTTAAGCTGCAAGATTGAAAACATGAGTTTGGGGTGCATCTTTCTTTCGATTTCGAGGGCCCCTAAAGCAAGTTCTTGCACATTCATTCGAGCTTGGTGATGGATGATGGCTCTTGGTTTGGTGGAAGTAGTTAATCCCGGGCTCTGAGAGGATTCTGTAATGGACAATGTCCCCTTGATCTTGGGCTACGAAAAATGCCTCATTTTAATGCTCCACAATCGTCAAGGCCCCTGCCATGTATGATTGGTGGAAAGTAATTCACTCGGGGTTGATATCACAAAAATTCTCAAAATAGTACACCAATATCACATTGACCTCAAATTATTTTTCATGCTACAAATATCTCAAAATAGTACACCCGTATCATATTTATCCCAAAATTATTTTTGTGTTATTAAAAGACTCCAATTCATATAGCTATAATAAATCTACTATCTGTTAAGCTCGGCATTGACAGCTAAGGGCCTAGCTGAGGCCGAGGCTAGGGGCAGTGGCCAGTGGAGGCAAAAAGGGAAAAGGAATGAAGAAATAGAAAAGAAAAAGAAAAGAAGAGAAAGGGGGAAAAAATGAAAAAAAAAAAATATGGAGGAAAAGAGAAGAAAAGAAAAAAAATGAATAAAAGAATTCAAAATTTATTAAAATATTATTTAAGTATTGTCCACGTTAGCATACGGCCATGCCACATAGGACTGTTGGGGTCCACATCAGCAATTTTTGGTCAAAATTGGTCAGATGGACTCAATTGACAAAATACAAAAATATTTAGGATTAATTTGGCAAAAGTACAATAGGTTTAGAACTTATTGAACAATTTGCCTCTTTGATTTCGTTGTTTCATCTTTGATTTCTTCCAATTTCAACACTGTTCTTTAGTTCTCTTTAATTTCCGATCCTTGAAATTTATTTTTCAAGCAATTCACCTATTGTCATTTAGATCAATCTAGCAACTTCCACTTCACACTTGGCTCTGACTATGAAGCATGGACACATTACACGTGTTTCCGACACGTGTCGGACATGTCGACATGCTCAGACACGCGTTGACCGCATGTCGGATTTTTCGACACGTGGTTAACTTTTCTCAACATGTTTCGACATGCGTGTTCGAAAGACGATGGAGGGTGGAGGCAAGGGTGAGGGAGCAGAGACGAGGCCGCGAGCGACGGCGAGCCCACGATGGCTAGAGACGGCTAGAGAAAGAGCAGAGATTGAGGCGAGGGCCGCCACTCTGTGATGCTGCGATGGATCAGTGACAAGGTTGCAGCTGCGAGAGAGGAAGGGCTGGAGGCGAGGCGGTGAACGATTGTGATGAGGATCGGGAGCAAGTAGAGATCGAGAGGAAGAGGAGACAAAGGGGGTTGTGCGGCGAGGAGAGGGAGAAGGAGGGCGCTGCTAGGGTTTTGAGAAGGAAACTAAAATAATAAAAAAAGGGACTTAGCGTGTTAGAGGGTGGGGGAAGTGATAGCCTGTCAGGTGGTGGGGGAGGGAAAGAAAAGTGAAAAAAATTTGGGGGTGGGGGAAAGAGACGAGGGGAAAAAGGGAGTGGGGGTTGGGGGTGGACCCCCCCGAGGGGACTTTTTATTTAATCGAAAAAATAATTAAAAGAAATTAAAAAGTAATTTCCAAAACTAAAAGTACTGAATGTTGAATGATGATAAATTTTGGTCATTGTAGAAGATCACGGATTTATTTAAATAAGTTGATTCTAATTTATTATTAGTCATTAATTTCATCAATAACTTTTGTCAATTTATTAATATTATTAGTGTAAATTCATTGTAAGCTTTTTTTTTTTTTAATTAATTATTTATTTATTTATAAATTTGAATCAAATTAATTAAAAATAAAAATATTCATTTTAATATACAACATGTCCCTAGGGGTGAGCGGTTCCCGATTCCGGTTCGGCCCGTCGGAACTGGAAACCTCCCCAGTACATGGTTCCTCATTTTGGAACCCTGGAACCTACCCGTCGGAATCAGAACCGGAACCTACCCCATTACAGTTCCAAGGTCGGTTCCAGGTTCCAACAGGTTCTTTTTTTTTTTCATCAAAGTTGGTCACAGCCTCTCTTCCGTTCCAAAAAACAAAATAATTTTGTTAGTATCACGGGCAACAACTTCTACGGAAGCACAACACTAAATGAAAAAAACTTACAGGCCAACAATTTCCAGATCAACTAGAGAGGACATACCGATAAAGCCGTACAAAGTGATGCACTATCGATTCTTTCAATGTTGTACAAGTGCGATCTTCTCAATAATATCCTTGAGGAAAGAAGAAAGGCAAAAATTAGGGGTCAATTGCAGCGTGAGCAACACAAGGTCCAAGAAATCATAATTCAATATACCCTACAACACTACCATCAGCACTCAAAGGATTTTGATGGTGTGAGACTTAATAATTTTGGCTATACACTGTTCATTCATGGAACCAACCCAGAATGCAATTCATAGTCACACCACACCATCAAAATCCTACTACCTTAACTCTCATAGTCATATCAAATCAGAATGTAAAGCTACGAATGCTCGGTACTTAGAAGCACCATGAGCACGGGAAGCATTTTTTTCTTTTTTCAGTGGAAGCAGAGTAGAAAACAACTAGCAACACACTTAGGTTAAAATTCAGAGAGACAGAAAGTGGACATATGCCGTAAACACGCTACTTGCTTACCATTGATGGACTTTTCGGACTATCCTTCCCTTCGCTTCATCAGGAGCAGGATTCTGCTCGAGGTTCTTTTCTTTCTCTTCAGCAGTACCTCCAAATGATTTTTCAACATCCTTGAGCACAGCCACCCATCTTCTAAGTAATCGAACTCTTTCGGGACCTCTATACGTAACAGCAACATCTTCCAATCTTTTGATTGTATTCTTGACACTCTTAAAATTCCGAGGCCCCTAAATGTTCAATGCAATTTGAATAAGTTAAACTGCAAAGAGGCCCCTCCTAAGTTTCCCAAAAAAGAGATACCAAACTAGTTCAAGACATCAATTACCACTGCAAGCTTAAAGGGAAACAATCAGGATGCTATAAAAATGACAGTAACAATAATAGTAACAATATCTAATTAACCAGGACGGCCGGCGAGTGAAGGCGGTGGCGGTTTGGAGCAACAACGGCTCGGACGGCAAGCAGCGGCGGCAAGAGGTGGTGATGGTGGCTTGGGGACAGCGGCAGTGGCTCACGGCGGCGAGGAGCAGTGCGGACGACGCGACAGCTCGTCAGGCTCAACGGCGAGACGGCTCGTTGGACGAGCGGTGGGTGGTGGTGATTTGGTGGCCAAGAGGTGGTGGTGAGTAGGGTGTGGAACAACGGTATGGTGGTGAGTGAACCAGCAAGCAGCAAGAGGAAGAGGAGGAAGAAGAAGAAGAAGAAGAAGAAGAAGAAGAAGGGGTGGGGTTTTGGCCGAGAGAGGGGGAAAGAGGAGAGAGAGAAGAAAAGAAAAAAAGTTGGGGACACGAAGTGATGTGAGGAAAAAGGGGAGAAAAGAAAGAGAGAGGGAAAAAGAAAGGGAAAGGGGGAAATCGTGGGTGCTCTAGGGTTTTTTTTTTTTTTTTAAATCTAACCGGGAACGCCGGTTCCCAAAAAAGAAGAACCGGGAACCGGAACCGGTCTCTTAAGAACCGGGAACCGAACCGGACCCTCCGGTTCCCGGTTCTACCCAGGAACCGTGCTCACCCCTACATGTCCCAACGTGTCGGAATTTTCTATTTTTGAAAAATGATGTGTCGACGTATCATGCCGTGTTGTATGTCCGTGTCGCGTGTCGGTGCTACTTAGGGCTCTGAGTCAATGGCACGTCTTTTTTAATACAATCATCATTCTATCCATATTTGATCGTGGAGAATCTGATCACTTCATGGTCCAATCAGAAGAACAAGCTTTAGTTTGTATTCCCCAATTCCCTATTTGCCAGTTCAGCCTTAGGTCGAAATAACTCCTTCAATGGTAATTAGAGCCGGCAAAATGGGTCATAAACCCATATTATGACCCATTTTTACTTAAATGGGTTATTAGGAACAATCCACTTTGAACCCATGGGCCATGGCCTTCTTTAAATTTATAAATGTTTTTTTTAATAAAAAATCGAAATTATAATTTTTTTTTCTTTTCTTTTTCTTTTTCTTTCTTTTTCTTTCTTCTTTAGCCGATGGCCGATAGGGCGACGGCCGGCAACAGGCGAGGCGAGGCTCGAGCTCGCCAGCAGGTCACCGACGACTGGCGAGGCTAGAGCCTTGCCGCATCTGGCGAGGCTCGAGCTCGCAGGCGTCGGGTGGGGCCTCGGCCTCACCGAATTGGCGAGATCGAGCCCTGCCCGACGCCGGCGAGCTCGATCTTGCCTGTGGCCGGTCATCTTGCTGTGGCCGGTCATCGGCCGGCGGCGACCAGAAGAATAAGAAAAATAAAAGAGAAAAAGAGAAAAAGAAAAAATAATAATTAAAAATTAAAAATTATATTTTAAAAAATAATAATATATTTTAAAAAATAATAATAATTAAAAATTATATTTTAAAAAATTAAAAATTCGATTTTTTTAAATATATTATAAAAATTATTAAAAAATTCCATTAAATTTGTATTGCATAAAAATTGTTAAAAAAATTATATTGCATAAACATGTTTTAACAATTAGCATATAGTAGAAATGGGTTTTCCTATAATATTAATAGGTTTTAGCAATATGGATCGGATCGGTATGGGTCATTTGATTTACACTACATGAATTGGGTCAAAACGGGTTAAATGGGTCGAATATGGATCGACCCATTTTCGACCCGGCCCAAACCTGACCCGACCCACCCATTTACCACCCCTAATGGTAGTAGACAACCATGTTGCTATCAAACTCGGTTTTGGAAAGGAGGATGATGAAGAGTTGGAGATAGCGTCGGAGGAGGATGTAACTATACATGATTTTCACATAAATAATTGACGGAAAAAATATAAGGACCTTGATCATGTGAATCCAAGATGGAACTTACATAATCAATGGCTAATTTGGACTTGGTCTACGTAACTTTTCACTGTATCCATAGGTCCGAAGTCCATACCTAGCCAATAGATCTGTGCTGTGATCACAATCTCTTTTTAGGACATAAAATTACTTACTGACAGATGATACACAAAACCAAAGTGAAAAACGAAGGCATTCGCATTATTGACAAGAAAACTCGTAGCTGTGCTCAAGTCTTCTAGAACCTTGAGTGTAGATCCCCCTGCGCCACAGTTCATGTCTTCCCAGAATTGCGTCGCCCGAGGGTCAGTTACTTCCGGGGAGAATAATACGCGTAAATCGTATAGAATGCTGAAACGAAAGTAAAACTGACACAACAAAGCTAGCAACAGAAACAATAGTAGACCAAGAAGCAGCAAAGTACCGTCTAGTTCGCGGCAAAAACATCTCGTGGTATCTGTTCACTTGCTCAAATATCCCCGCCAAATAGCTTGTACTGATATCGGTGGTAATGCCCATACTCAGATCATTGAAGAAAGTTGCGACCTCTGCATTTGATCCCAGATAGTTCAAAAGTATTCGGTTCTCAGATAAGAGCTCTGCACCCTTTTCTGTGCTCACGAGACATCTCATGAAGATGATGTAACTGCTGAGGTGCCTGGAGCTGTAGTTGAAAGACTGCTCGAAGGCAACGCAGTTGAGTAAGAAGGAGCTCATGCAATCGTCGAGAGTCAAAGGAGGAATTTGAAGTATTCCATGATTGAATTGGACGTCAAGTAAGTTCAAGTTACAGTCATTCCTAGGCATGCAATTAATCCCGGAGAGAAGAAGTTGCGTCGCTGAGGGTATTAATTGTAGGTAGTCAACATAGACATTTGCAGGTTGTTCCACCTCCGTATGGCCAATAAAACTCAGTCGGAACAGGTCAAGCAAGTGTTTGACATTGAATACCCTGAAGAACTTTTCCAATTGTTCCTGTGGCCTTTGAAACGCAGAGTTGAAGAATCCTAACGCAAGCTCGTTGAGGGAGGGAGCAGCGGCTTTGTCCGCTATGTCGCCCTTTGATAAGTCGAAGACCACTTGAAGGACAGAGAAAGGGATCTGGTTTTCGATCTGAAGAAGGTCCTTTATGAGTAAGGGGAAGATCCAATGTGTTGTGAAGATAGGATCATCCCAATCGGACCAAATTACACGACCGAAGATGCGGAAAACCTCAACAATGAAACAGGCATCGAGGACCATCATCTCGATTAGAGCTTTGCTTTCGCAAGGAAGAAACTCTGAGTAGCAATCCCGAATCTCGTTCTCCTTCAACGCGACAGCAGTAAAATAGTGGTCAAGGCCCACGCCACCATCCTTTGTTCGTTCGACAAGAGCAGAGAAAAATCGAGGTTTATGCTGCTCGACCATATTCAGCCGTTCCTTGCCATGGTGGTATGGACCGATAGAGACGATCTGGGGCTTGAAAGCCTTCTCGTTGAACTGAACTAGGCTTCGTGGGGCTCTGCAAATGCAGCATGAGTGGTTACCGGCGGAGGGTTTCAGAAGAGTCGGCTGTTCCTTTAACCGCTGCTCCATGGAAGATGACCATGTGCTCATTTCTCTTTCCAAGAAAGCAAGGAAAGCAAAGAGACGGCCCGATCAAGTAGTCGGGCTTAAAATCTAGGGAAAATTCGGCTGAAAAGAAAGTCGCCTGAATGTGCCGTGAGGGCCTGCACAAGAAGTCGTTGATTCAACTGCTGACATACAAAAATGTTTAAGCCAACAGTAAGAGGGTGTTCATCATCCAACGGTTTGTGATTTTTTCCTCTTTGATAAAATGGTGGTTTGCTCGTCACCGTACCAAGGCCTTCAAAAGAAGATAAAAATCGATAACTGATCAGTGACCCTTTGCAGATTGACTTGTTAGTTATGACCTCTATCCATCGGATAGGGCAATCACCATTTATTAATTTACTAAACAAGCGAGCATTAATTTGAATGACTTGTCAGTTATGAAAACTTAAATACAAATGACATGTCAGGATATTTTGTAATCAAATTAGATGAAAATAATAGAGAAATTCTATTGCACTAGAGCTCATCACCTAGTTAACATCACGGAACACGTAGGGACAGGTATCTTGACTTAGAAGACTTTCGTATTCCAAGGAGAAATTAATTGCAGAGGGTTCAGACCACCGTTTAGTGTTCACATTGTTTGAGACGTGATGCATGTGAGCAAACTAGAGCGAACTACCCGGCCTTTGTCTGTTTCTCCTTGGACTAGTCCACTACCAGGCCTTTGTCTGTTTCTTCACTAGACTAGCTCGAATCCATGATGCTCGATGAAGATAGATTCCTGCTATACTTTCCTTAAGTCTCACGCTAGTATATATATTTGGCAAATAAGAAAGTCTTGTGCCCACATAATATTATTTAGATGGTGTACAAGTGCGAATATTATCTATCTAAGTTATGTTTAACTATTAGTGCATGGAGATGGTGTTTGTAACTTTAATCCACGAATCATAGACGTGATTAAAAGAGAAAGGAATGGAGGACTATAATGACTGTCACAAAAAGTGTCAAAGCAGTTCAAGTGCTACGGCAATGCCAACGACAACTGAAACTACACAGTTCATACTAATCTGAGACAGCAAGAACAGCACCTTCAGAAAAAGTATAGGAAAGAGGCCATAAAAATGAGGAAATACTAATAAACACGAGAACAAGAGTGACTTATGGCGAGCAAGAAATGATTTTTGATTGACTTCTGTCGTGACCTACCCCTCAAGGGAGAGAACATAGGTTTAGGGGTATTGCCTAAAAGGTCTATGATTAGGCGTGAGCTCTCCCAAGCCCATACCTCGAGTGAGGTTGGGGTATTTTTAAAAAATTTTGCAAAAAATAAGTTATCATAGCCTATTAGGATCGGCTAGAAACCAAGTGAGGTATGGGAGTGTACTCACTTCTTATGCAACCAAATAATCTAGGGTCGGAGACTTGATTACACTAATTGACCCATTAATGTTCATTAAAAAAAAAAAAAAATTGTCATGCAATTTAAATTGATTTTATACCTAACATGTGAGGTGATCATATAAATGCGCAATCATTATAATAACAATCATAACTACCAATGTCCTAATTGCAATAAAATTGAATACGTGCAATTAAATATAATTAAACATGCTAGTTAAACATGCAATATAATTAATATACGAATAAATAAAGGCTTAATTACACTAAAAAGCAAGATAACAATTCTCAACCAAACCCTACATTTTTTAATTTTCGAAATTTTTTTAATGTTTAATTTTTTTAAAAAAATTGTTAAAAAAATTTCGAAAAAAATAAGTATATTTTATATTCGGCCGGGCCGGGTCGGGTCTGACCCGACCCGAGTTCGGCCCGGATCGGGTTCGGTCCATTTGGGGAGGCCGGGCCGATCGGCCCGCCCGAAGAAGGCAAGTAATTGAATGCGGGTTGGGCTTGTGCAAAAGGGCTCCCCGCGGGCCCTTAAAGGCAAATAAATAAATCCAGCCCAAGAAAACAAAACGAGCCCAACATGCTAAAAAATTCTTAATCCAAAGAATGAAACAAGCCCGACCCGGTTTGGGGTCAAACCCTACCCGACTGGAGGCCCATGTCCGACCCGGCCATGACCCGATTTCGTGCCTCTTCTCCAGGGCTTCCTCGCGGCGCTGACGACGGCGGCGACGGGCTTGACGACGGCGGCGGCGGCTCGGACGACCACGGGCAGCGTCGACGACGCCTCCTTCCTCCTCTGGTTTTCCCCTCCTCCGGTTTCTCTTTCGTTTTCCTCCCTCTCTCTCTCTTCTGCTCTTTCCTCCCTTTCTCTCCTCGAGCTCTCTCCGTTTCTTTCCTCTGCTCGATGCTCTCTCTCTTCGTCTCAACCCCCTCCCCCGGTTCCTTTTTCTTCTGCTGTTGTGCTTTTTCTTTTGCCCTAGGTCCCCCGCGTGCGAGGATGGCCACGAAGAGGAGAAGCTCGGGCCGGGCCGGGCCGCGTGGGGAAGGAAAGAAATGAGGTGGGCCGGGCCAAGGCCGGATCCGGCCTGACCCGGCCCTTCTACGTTTCCTTTTTTTCTTATATATATAGATTAATTAATTAGTTAATTTTTATTTATTAAATATTTTTTAAATATTTTTTAAAATTTTAAAATTTTTTATGTACTTAAAAAAGCAAATTAGGTATCAACAACTTCCCAATGACGAAAGTCCTTGTTGTGGTAAAAAAAAATGGATGGCACCATTGACTTTGGATCAAGCTTATATGACTGAAAAAGGATAGTGGAGATTAAGGGTGTAAATGGTTCGGTTCGGCTCGGTTTTTTTGAAAAACCAAACCATTAGAAAAATCTTCCGAACTGAATCAAATCGAATACGAACGGAACCGAAATTTCGGTTCGGTTTTTTTGGTTTTCTACTTTTGGTTTTCGGATTTTTTTTTTTCTTATGTTCAACTCAAAATAATCTAAATTCAATATGTTACTGCACTTCAAGCTTAGAGGATTTTGCAATTTAGATCATATACTTCATTCCCTTTTTTTAAGCATTGGCTAAATAATGATATCCAATTTAAACAATTGCTTAACATAATCTCTCTTGATGATTCTCTAAGAAACAATTCTATTGTTCAATTGAAAAAAAGAAATAATTTTTTCCGTACTTGATAAATTACTAAAAAGTTTATAAGTGTCAAAAAAAAAACTATTTGCAAAAAGTATTTACTTTATCCCATTCCCAAAAAACATATTGGTAAGTGCTAAAACAAATTTTAGAGTTTTCGGTTTTTAGTTCATTCTAGACTTGAAAGTTTTGGTTTGGTCAACAGAAGACTTGTTTAAAAAGTCCTAATTAAATCGTGCGCTCACCACCAGTAAAACTGAACTGTAGGAAATCCAACATGGCTTCCATGTGGAATATTTGGCTACTTGCCACGTGCCATTTCCAATCGTGTAATTCCATCAAAGATGAGTTTGAGACTTGATTGAGGCTTTTTTGAAACCTTAAATTATCATTTGACAAAAATAAAAGCTTAAGCTCCCAGTCAATCAATAGCTGAAACATTCAGTCTCGTTTATACATTATAAAATTAGGGGAATGTCATTCCTCTAAAAACAGAATAAGCCCAAGTAACTTTTTACAATTAATTCTCGAAACCATTGCTTGGACACATTGGGCGGTTTCTCTACAGCGGTGTCAAAAGGAGTAGGGGTGTCTGATAGGACCACCATCGGCAACATACAGCACTTAATCAATACCCCACTACAGGTTGCACACTCATCAGCACACAGGCCATCAGAACTCACTTCCAAGTAACAGAGATTCGCTGAACCTGAAAAAGTATAAAAAAATATTGTAAGTGGGAAGGAGAGAACTCTATACAAGGAAGATGAGTTTTAAAGCGAAGAAACAGAAGACTGCAGCAGGGTAGCGCAATTCAATTAACCACATAACCATGCTTATACTATTAATTCTCGAAACCACTGCATGGACACATTGGTAACTATTTTGGTAGCGTCAAATGACTAGTCTGAATCAAAAGGCAAAACTCAAAAAATAAGTTCGAGACACTGCAGTTCAAGTTTACCTAGAGCTTGCAGGTTGTGAACTCAGCAATGTTTTCCATACAAAACAATCATAAAATAGAAAGAAGTCAGAGCGTATAAAGGTTATATTTCATCTATTCCATGATCAAGATTGATGACTATCGATTTGACTACATCAATACGCCACACATGACCTCTCGAGTCCTGATAAAAAGAACATACATTCACTTGAAACAACATAAGACTAACATGTATATCCAAGAAGAGATGCTGCATTTCCCTTCTTTCTCATCAGACAAAGGTACCGAAGATCAGCAGATCAAACCAATCGATAGAAATAGCAACACCCGCCACACAAATGCATCCCATGTCACCAATTCAAGTCGAGGTCGAGCGCTGATCAGCAACAAGCATCTCTTTTCACTCACCTGAGAATACAGAGACTTGAAGCAGCATAAATTGCCCATATAATTCAGCCTCCACCGCTCACTGGCGCCCTCTGCCACCTACCATCTACCTCTGCAACATACCAATAAACACACACCCAGAGTCAACAAGACCCAAAAACCCATCTCGAGAAAAACTCCCAAATCCCCACCAAAATCAACAACAAACCCATCAAATTCTTGATCATCATCACAACAAAGTATCCACCAGAACAAAGTCACCCCAACGAATCGACCCCTCAACAGATCGTCGCAGATCTAAAGCCCAGATCTAAAGAAGATGAACGCAGAGCGATCAAAGGAGAATCTTACCAATTTGAACTAGCCTAGCTCACTAAGCAAGCAAGAGGCGTTGCAGATCTAAAGCCACTAGCGGCCCCTCAATCCAAAGCAGAGCGCACGCAGGACATGCTCGCTACAAATTCTTCTCAGTCGCCGTCGCCGTCGCCGTCGCCGTCGCAGAAGAGACTTGTAGAAGAAAGGGGCTCTATCCCTCAATCGGTCGCCATCGCCGTCACAGTCGCCATCGCAGTCGCCGACGTGCCGTCACCGTTGCACCTCCAAGCCGACCAAGACATAAGACGAGACACAAGAGGAGACTCAGAGGAGAGGACTCAGAGACGGGAGAGAATAAAACCGAAGATTTGATTTTATCGGTTCCTTGGTTCGGTTCGATTCGATTAACCGATAAAAACCGAACCAATAAAAAAAATATTGGTTTTTAATGAGAACCGAACCGAAAAAATCGAATTTTTCGGTTCAATTTTCGGTTCGTTCCTAACACCCCTAGTGCAGATTACAAGCCAAAGCTCTTTCAAACTTTTCTCTAAAGTACATATATTAAAGCAATACCTTTTCATTTTGATATTAGATATAGGGTTAAGCTAGTAATTTATAATGTGCTTTCGTGAACGCCAGTGCAATATTCGTTTCAATGTTTCCACTTGAGCGTCAAGGTTTTTGTAAATTTTCTTTGATTTCAATTCCGGTGAAGTTTAGTTTCCGGTAATTTCCTTTCCAGTGTTTGATTTGAATTCTTTTAATTTTAGTGTTTTTATCTTTAATTTCCTTTAATTCCAGCGCTGTCCTTTTTAATTTCCTTTTAATTTTCTAGTCCTTCAAATTTACTTTTCAAGCAAATTTCCTATTGTCATTTTGCTCAATCCATCGAATTCCATTTCAACTTTGCTCTTAGGATCTAATACGGCTTATACCCATCACTCTATCCATCTTTGAAATGTTATAATTTTATTTAATATGATCCCACATTCAATTAAAATTGCCTACATTTGATTTAATTTATTATTAAAATCTAGTTGTCGATAACTATGGAGATTGTCCATATCGACTAGATTAGTCTTGATGGAAGACTATATCTATTAGGATTTGTATGGGTATATAAATAGGTTACCTAAGCCAAACACTCTCATTATTATCATTATTCTGATTATCTGATCATCGGAGAACGCACCATTAACGTCGAGGAATAATTGGCTAGAAGTGCCCATTCACAATCATTCAAGCTTTGCGTGTTTGTTCTTGATGTCGTCAATGGCTGAGGTTAGTACAAAATTTACACATTTATGCATTTGATCCCAATTATTGGGATCTTGTTTTTTCGCAATTTTTTTAATAGTTGGTATTAGAGCTCGTTTTATCTCTGCCTTAATGATTTTCATGGGACTTTTTATTTTTTTTAAAAAGAAATTGGGCCAAAATTTGACCGATGGTTTTGGCAAAATTTTGGCAACTCACCACCCGTCTTTGAATGACTACCATCGTAGTGCCATAGGCAACAAAGCCTTAAAGTAATCCGGTATTATGGTGATCATCGAAAGTGAATGGCGTAGCGGAAATTGTGGTGGTTAGGATTTGCATTTCGGGAATTTTGCTTGATTCCAAGCAACTTTTGGCCATTTTTGTCGAATCTTGGACTTATGTGGTCGCACCAGTGAGATCTTTGTAATCCACCACTTATTTTGGTATAAAATGGGCTGTTGGAGAAGAATTAGGCGACAGAAGGCACGGCGAAATGATGAAATTTTATAAAAAAATAAAAGGGCATGGGCGCGTGTGGCCATACATCGGCGGAGGCCTCAAGTGTGTGAGGCCCAAGCGCCCATCAGCTGGTATAGGTGCATGCAGCCACACGCCTGTATAGGCTTCAAGCGCGTGATACCCACGCACCTACACACGTGCCCGTTGGTCCTATTGCATGATTTTACAATTATGCCCTTGGTCTTCTTTATTTTACTATTTTGCCCCTTATATGTTAATTTACTATTTTTCCCTTGGTGGCATTGATTTGCTATTTTTTCCTTACATGCAATTTAGTGAATGTATTATGCATTTAATTAAATGTCTAGTGATCTGTATATATTTAATTATGATCTGTATATATTTAATTAATTGAAGATTAGCCATAGCATCTTAATTATATTAAATTATGTACATTAAGAGTCTTTGGATCACATATAGTCAAAGATAATAATTATGATTAGTCACATTAACATTATGAATTTTATCCTACGGGAATTTTCAATATATTAATGTGATTAATTAGGATGAAATATCATTTTATCTTTCTTAATTTACCCATAGAGATCGAGGAAGGAAATATAATTTGATAGTTTTATCATGAAGCAATTGTGAATCTATTTAGATTATAAACTTAGCCCACATGCAGTTTTTGATGTTATGTGATTCATATCTTATAACATGTTTTACATTGATAAAATATGATTTAAATTTATTTGCTTCAAATATGTAATATACAAGTTTCCTTTGATTATAATGCGGTTTTACCACCTACAATTAATCTGGTATAATTATTTCGGAGCTGAACTGTGATAATTGTAAAGAATAGAGGGAATTTATTTTTCTCAAATTGGGATAATTATGAACCATCTAGTCCTACTAAGTTTAGCACTCAAGCAAAAGTTACTCTTTATATACAATAGGAGCAGTCCAATTGCCTTAGTGTGATGTACATATAGACAAAACTTTCTGCAAGCATTTGTGATTTAGTCATTCAGAATAACAATGCCAAATAATTGCCCAAGGCTATTGATGCGCAATTTGAATCTTCAGAGAAAGCACATGTCATGACCCTAATTATGAAGTTCTCATTGTTAAAACTTATCGGTGTAAGAGTTGCACATGAGCACATAATGAAGATGAGGGACATTGCAGCTCAGCTGAAGAATCTTAAGGTTGGGATATTAGAATCATTTCTTATATATTATATTCTAAACACTCTCCCACAAGACTATGCCCCTAACACACATAATGGTAAATGGTTAATCAATGAACTCATGACAATGTGCGTTCAAGAGGAAGGAAGGTTGCTCATGGAAATGAGAGAAAGTGCTCATATAGCAATACATGATAAGTATAAAGGGCAAGTCATGCAAAAGGGAAAAGGTAAAATACCTTTCCAAGCTGGCATTAAGAAGGAATCCAAGTACTTTTTATGTAAAACGAAAGGGCACATGAAGAAGGATTGTGCCAAATTTAAGACTTGGCTAAAAAAAAAAGATAACCAACTCTCATGTGTTTGTTAAGAATCTAATATGATTGATGTGGGTTACAACACTTGATAGATTGATTCTAGTTCTATAGTCTACATTTTGAATTCCTTGCAAGGTTTTCAAAACTGGCGGAAAGAGTGGGAAGTGAACAAAGTATCTATTCAGAAAACAAGATATGTTTGCGTGTGGAAGTTATTGAGACATGTAGATTAGTTCTCAATAATGATTTTGTTTTGAATTTAGAAAGAACCTTTTATATCACTAGTTTCTCTAGGAATTTAATTTCAGTTTCAAGAATTATACCATTGGGATACTCCTTTGAATTTTCAAATTCAACAGGCAGTTTATTGCATAAATTTGAAATTGTTAGGAGTGGTATTTTGTCTGACGGTCTCTTTCGAATTAATTTAGAAGACAACATCATTTATAATACGATGCACATTCATGATAATGCTGGCATAAAGCGATATCTTGTGAATGATGATTCCTCTATGTTGTGGCATTGGAGATTGTGACATATTTATGGAGATAGAATTAAGAGATTAGTAAAAAATTGAGTATTTAGTACTCTAGATTTTACAGATTATGATACTTATGTGGATTGCATAAAGCGAAAGTAGACTAACAAGTCAAAGAAAAGTGTCAAGAGGAGTACAAAAATATTAGAAGTCATACATATTGATATTTGTAATCCAAGTATGGACTCAAATGGTCAGAGATACTTCATCTCTTTCTTAAATGATTATTCACAATGCATATATTTCTACTTACTTCGTAATAAGCACGAAGCGCTAAATGTCTTTAAGGTATTTAAAACTGAAGTAAAGAAATAATGTAGTAAGCAAATTAAGATCGTGAGATCAAATAGAAGTGGAGGATACCATAGTAGATATACTAAAGATGGACAAGCACCTACTCTATTTGCAAAGTTTATTGAAAAGTATAAGATTATTGCCCAATACATTATGCCTGGTTCTTAGAACCAAAATGGTGTAGTAGAAAGAAGAAATATAATTTTATTGGATATGGTGTGAAGTATGCTTAGTGGCTCCAAACTTCCTAAGTCCTTATGGACTAAGGCCCTTAAAACGGCATTGTACATATTAAACCTAATTTCGACCAAGACCATCCCTAAAACGCCTTTTGAGTTACTCAAAGGTTGGAAACCGAGTTTGCAACATGTACGCGTACAGGGATGCCCTTCTAAAGTGATGTGGACATCGAGCCATATCGAGGAGGTGGTGCTAAGGACTCATTGTCTATTCCTACTGGTTCGATCACTCGAGCGCGGGCCAAGCAATTTAGGCAAGCTGTTGGTGTCATGGTTCGTGATCTTCAGTGAGAAAACCTTGGATCAAATCTTGAAGAATCTTGGAAATCTTGGCGCAATTTGATTATATGGACACCAAATATTTGACCAAGTCATATATATAGCTGGTGTAGAGTGTTATCATCTAAAGATAATTCATTCATTCTTTTATTAATTCTACAGGATTTTGAAATATGACCTTTCCTTCCGCAAGAGTAGCATTTAATGTCTCTAAAGTTTTTCTTATCAGTATGAGGTCTATTTTGATTATTCTGGTGTTTACGTTTATTTTTATGACATTGAGGTTTATTGCATCTATATATATTCTTGTTTAGGAATATTCTAGAATATGACGCATTATATTTCTAGGGTTGGTTTTAGGGTTTGTGTGGCGGCTAGAAAGCCTATATATAAGACTGACTGAATTTCTTTGGGGACAGATATATTTTACTTTGAGAAATAATTGAGAGATTCTCTTTACTTGTTCTTTTGAGGACTTGACCTAATCAAAATTCCCTGTGACGGTCGATTTGACTTATCGAGTGAGATAGCGAATTTTTTCGCTCGTGGCGTCTATAACGTTGGTTGGTTGACACGTGTTCGTCAACAGATCACGTCTAACCGAGGTTGCCAATCACAGGTTTGATTGGAGGTCGAGGTTTGCAATTCGCACCATCAGGCCTTCGTAGAACGATCCTTCCGCAGCGATTCACATCAGTTTGGTATCAGAGCTTGCTTCTACAAGGTCTATTTATCTTTAATTTTTTGTTTATATTCAGCAATTTGAGATTTAATGAGCTAGGGTTTCGATTCTAGCCAATTTAGGGATCTGATTGGTTTTGTGCGTCCATACGTAGTTGTTTGCTGTTAGTTTTAATTTTTTTTCCTAACATCTTAATTGTATCTGAGTTCGTCAAAAAAAAAAAGAAGAGAAAGTTCTTCAAAAAAAAAAAGAAAAGAAAGAAAACGCACAAAAAAAAAGTGCGAAAGAAAAAAAAATAGATTCGGCAAAAAAAAAAAATATAGCCGAACAAAAAAAAAAAAAATCAAGAAGGCGACTCGTTTGTTAGTGGACCGAATTGAAACAAAATCAGTAGTGATTTGCGTTTCAATTGGAATTTTGAAAGTTGTACTTCTTGGTTTGAAATTGTTACTTGTTGAAACAAAATCAGCAGTGATCTAATCTTGTTTGATTAGTTTGATTGATTGTCGTGAGAGGGTTGAGAGATAGGTTTTGAGTCCAATAAAGAGCTTGTGAAAAGAGAATACAAGAGGAAAAAGGCAAGAGTGTGTGAGTTTAATTGAGGGTAAAAAAAAAAAAGCATCGACTTGAGTTAAACACGAGGGGAGTGACAAACACCTTGAGAGAAACATGTGAGGGAGCAATTGGTGAGGATTTTTGTGACTAACGTTTATTTGCAGGTCTAAACTATGTCGCGCGAAGAAAGCGTGAATCAAAGGGAGGTTGACTCCATACGAAGGGATGAAGCGCTCGTGGAAAGCATCCAGCAATTGAGGGTCGTAGTGGAGGAGCTTAGTGGCTGAATGATGGGGAATGGCATGAGGGTTGATGGTGACCGAGAGATACCCCGGGGAAAGCCGCAACATCAGCGAGATGCCTCTAGAACACAACCTAGACGGCAGCGACATTATGATGATGATGAGGCTAACATGGAGGATGATTGAGATGCTCGATTTGGAAGGTGGAATGGAGCTCGAGGGTTTAGACACCGAGAAGATAATGAACTTGGCAATATCAAGATGAAGATTCCTTCTTTCCAAGGAAAGAATGATCCCGATGCGTATCTAGAGTGGGAGAAACGCATGGAGATGGTATTTGATTGCCAACGATACTCCGAGCTCAAAAAGGTAAAAATTGCAGCTGTTGAATTTACTGATTATGCTATAATTTGGTGGGATCAACTTATGACTAGTAGAAGGCGCAATGGTGAAAGACCGATAGAGACGTGGGATGAGATGAAAGCGGTGATGAGGAGGCGTTTTGTACCAAGTCATTACCATCGAGATTTGTTTCAAAAGTTATAAAATCTCACACAAGGCAATAAGAGCGTGGAAGAGTATCGCAAGGAGATGGAGATTGCCATGATCCGTGCTAATGTGGTGGAGGATCGTGAGGCCACAGTGTCAAGATTTTTGAGTGGTTTGAGTCGAGACATAGCAAGGGTGGTGGAGCTGCAACACTATGTTGAATTGGAGGAATTGGTGGACAAAGCCATCAAAGTTGAGTGGCAATTGAAGTTGGATCGAAATCACAAGAGTGGAGGAGGTTCAAATCAGAATTGGAGATCCAATTGGAAGAGAGATGAGAAGCCGAATTGGAGAGGAAACAACACCAAAACCGAAACCTCAAAGGAGAAGGAGAGGGATGGTAAAGTTGGAACGAACCGCTTCAGGTAAAACCGAAAACCCTAACACTAGAACTCGTGAGATTAAATGTTTTAAGTGTTTGGGCAGGGGTCATATGGCGAATCAATGCCCTAATAGGAGGGTGATGATCATAACTGGACATGGTGATGTTGAGTCTGAAAGTGAGAAGGAAGAAGAGGATGATGAGATGCCACCGTTGGAGGATTGTAGTGATGGAGAAGTGGCTATAAAAGGAGACTTATTGGTGGTTAGGCGTTCTCTGAGTGTGCAAGTAAAAGAGGAGGAGCATCATCAACAAAGAGATAACTTGTTTCATACAAGATGTGTGGTGAATGGTAAGATCCGTAGTATGATAATTGATGGAGGTAGTTGTGCGAATGTGGCAAGTTGTACTATGGTGGATAAGTTGGGTTTGAAAACGACAAAGCACCCTAGGCCTTATAGACTTCAATGGTTAAATTATAGTGGTGAGGTGAAGGTGTCGAAACAAGTTCGAATTCCATTTGAGATAGGGAAATACAAGGATGAGGTAGAGTGTGATGTTGTACCTATGCAAGCGGGTCATGTCTTACTTGGAAGACCATGGCAATATGATCGAAAGGTACATCATGATGGATATACTAATCATTATTCATTGGTGATGAATCAAAAGACTTATACTTTGGTACCAATGACACCTAGTGAGGTGTATCAAGATCAATTAAAGTTACAACAAGAAGCCGAGAGAGAGAGAGAAAAGGTGAGAAATCCAAGGGCTTGCGTGGTGTGTCTGAGACGCAAGGAAAAGGAGAGGCCGAGAGAAAGATTGTGGTAAAAACCGAGGGAAAAGAAGAGAGGAAAGAAAAGAGGCAAAATAATTTTTATGCAAAATCAAGTGAAGTGAGGAGAGCCTTAGTTCTAGATCGACCAATGCTTGTACTTGTGTACAAGGAGGTTTTGTTTTCTACTAACGATCTTGACCCAAGTTTGCCTAGTCCCGTTGTGTCTTTATTGCCGAAATTTGAAGACGTCTTTCCGATGAACTTCCCGGAGGGATACCACCGATTCGAGGCATAGAACATCAAATTGACTTGATTCCTGGTGCGCCATTACCTAACCGACCTGCATATCGAAGCAATCCCGAGGAGACAAAGGAACTTCAGCGGCAAGTTAGCGAACTATTGGAGCGAGGGCATGTGAGAGAGAGTCTTAGCCCGTGCGCCGTCCCTGTTTTGTTGGTGCCAAAGAAGGATGGAACTTGGCGAATGTGTGTCGATTGCCGAGCAATCAATAACATTACGGTAAAGTATCGACATCCTATTCCTAGGTTAGATGACATGTTGGATGAGTTGCATGGTTCTTGCATTTTCACTAAGATCGATTTGAAAAGTGGCTATCATCAAATTAGGGATGAAAGAAGGTGATGAATGGAAAACTGCATTTAAGACCAAGTATGGGTTATATGAGTGGTTAGTCATGCCATTTGGAATAACTAATGCATCAAGCACGTTTATGCGACTTATGAATCATGTTTTGCGTGCTTTTATTGGTCGATTTGTGGTTGTCTATTTTGATGATATCTTGATATATAGTCAAAGCCCTGATGACCATATTGAGCATGTGTGAGCTGTCTTGCAGGTTTTAAGGGCCGAACAATTATACGCTAATCTAAAGAAGTGCTCTTTTGTTACCAACAAATTAGTATTTCTAGGATTTGTTGTTAGTGCTGATGGTATACAGGTTGATGAAGAAAAGGTCAAAGCAATTCGTGAATGGCCAACGCCTAAGACAGTAGGAGAGGTGCGTAGCTTTCATGGATTGGCGAGTTTTTATTGGTGATTTGTGAGAAATTTTAGCACCATTGCCGCACCTTTAACTGAGGTTATCAAGAAGCACGTGGGTTTCACGTGGGGAGAAGAGCAAGAGAAAGCATTTAATATGCTAAAAGATAAGTTAACTAATGCTCCTTTGTTATCTTTGCCGAATTTCAGTGCTACTTTTGAGATAGAGTGCGATGCTTCTGGTACAGGAATTGGAGCCGTGTTGATGCAAGGAGGGCGTCCCATAGCTTATTTCAGCGAAAAATTGAGTGGGGCAACATTGAATTATCCTACCTATGATAAGGAGATGTATGCTCTAGTGCGAGCTTTGGAGACTTGGCAACATTATTTATGGCCAAAGGAGTTTGTGATCCACACCGACCACGAGACCTTGAAGTACTTGAAAGGGCAGCAAAAGTTGAATAAAAGACATGCCAAATGGATGGAGTTCGTTGAGACTTTTCCATATGTGATCAAGTACAAGAAAGGTAAGGAGAATGTGGTAGCCGATGCACTTTCTCGAAGGTACGTGATTCTAACTATTTTAGAAGCAAAGTGTCTAGGTTTTGAGCATATCAAGGGCTTATATACCGATGATGATGACTTTGGGAGAGTGTATGAAGCATGTGAACACGCTGCATTTGATAAATTCTATAGGCGTGAAGGTTATCTTTTCCGTGAAAACAAGTTATGTTTGCCTAAGTGTTCTTTGCGTGAATTGTTGGTACGAGAAGCGCATAGTGGTGGTTTAATGGGGCATTTTGGCATTAGTAAGACTTATGAAGTACTACATGAACATTTTTATTGGCCACATATGAAGAGAGATGTTACACGTGTCTGTGAGAGATGCATTGCTTGTAAGCAATCGAAGTCTACAACTAAACCGCATGGCTTGTATACACCATTACCTATTCCAACGCATCCTTGGATTGATATTTCTATGGATTTTGTGTTAGGATTGCCTAGGTCTAAGTATGGTAGAGATTCTATTTATGTGGTTGTTGATCGGTTTTCAAAGATGGCTCATTTTATACCTTGTCATAAAACTGATGATGCATCTCATGTTGTTGATTTGTTCTTTAGGGAGGTTGTACGTTTGCATGGCATGCCTAAATCGATTGTTTCAAATCGAGATTCTAAATTTCTTAGCTACTTTTGGAAAACATTGTGGAAAAAACTAGGAACACGGTTATTATTTTCTACTACTTGTCATCCACAGACCGATGGTCAAACCGAGGTAGTTAATAGAACTTTAGGGGTATTGTTGCGTGCTATTATTAAAAAGAATATAAAATCTTGGGAAGATTGTCTGCCACATGTTGAGTTTGCATATAATAGGAGCGTGCATTCTGCTACTAAATTTACACCATTTGAGGTTGTCTATGATTTTAATCCGTTAACTCCGTTAGATTTAACCCCTTTACCTATTGATGAGCGTGTGGATTTAGATGGAGCAAAGAAATCTGAATTTGTCAAGGTGTTGCATGAGAAGACGCGCGCAAATATTGAGCGCAAGACCGAGCAATATGCAAGGCAAGCCAACAAAGGGCGCAAGGAAGTGGTGTTTGAACCCGGCGATTGGGTTTGGGTTCATATGCGCAAAGAGAGATTTCCTGAGCAGCGACATTCTAAGTTATTACCGCGAGGGATGGACCTTTCATGGTTTTGGAAAGAGTTAACAATAATGCCTACAAGCTTGATCTTCCAGGTAAGTATGATGTTAGTGCCACATTTAATGTTTCTGACTTGACTCTTTTCGATGCCAGTGATGATTTGAGGGCAAATCCTTTGCACGGGGGAGGGAATGATGTGGACATCGAGCCATATCGAGGAGGTGGTGCTAAGGACTCATTGTCTATTCCTACTGGTTCGATCACTCGAGCGCGGGCCAAGCAATTTAGGCAAGCTGTTGGTGTCATGGTTCGTGATCTTCAGCGTGGAGATAATCTTGGATCAAATCTTGAAGAATCTTGGAAATCTTGGCGTAATTTGATTATATGGACACCAAATATTTGACCAAGTCAAATATATATATATATATATATATATATATATATATATATATATATTCTTGTTTAGGAATATTCTAGAATATGACGCATTATATTTCTAGGGTTGGTTTTAGTGTTTGTGTGGCGGCTAGAAAGCCTATATATAAGACTGACTGAATTTCTTTAGGGACAGATATATTTTACTTTGAGAAATAATTGAGAGATTCTCTTTACTGTTCTTTTGAGGACTTGACCTAATCAAAATTCCCTTGTGACGGTCGATTTGACTTATCGAGTGAGAAGCGAATTCTTTCGCTCGTGGCGTCTATAACGTTGGTTGGTTGACACGTGTTCGTCAACAGGTCACGTTTATACCGAGGTTGCCAATCACAGGTTTGATTGGAGGTCGAGGTTTGCAATTCGCACCATCTAGGCCTTCGTAGAACGATCCTTCCGCAACGATTCACATCATAAAGTAAGAGTCTACAATCCATAGAAAAAGAAAGTTAGATCGAAGGAGTAGAAGTGAGTATTTCATTGGATATGAAAAAATGTCAAATGGATATAGGTTTTATGGTCCATATCACACCACTAGGTTGGTGGAATTAAGAAATGCTAAGTTTCTAGAGAATGACTTGATTAGTGGAAAGATCAATTCAGGGACCTTATTTTTAAGAAGATAATTCAAATACTCAAACTTCCACTTTAGGCACTGGATTGATTGTTGTTTGCGACGCTCCTTCAATTCAATTAATTGTTGAACAACCAATCATTGAGAATCCACAACCTGTTGATATTGATCCGATGGACCGAGTTGTTAAGCAATTACCAAAAACTATTGAACAATTGGTTGAACAACAGACTCCTCAAGAGAGTGTTGGTGCAACATTAAGAAGGTTTATTAGAATAAAAAAATTAGCAATTCCTTATGATGATATTGTATATTTACAAGAATCCGACTATAATGTTAGTGTTGAGAATGATCGTGAAACGTTTTCACAAGCCATAAGTTTTGAGAATCCAATTTGTGGTACAATGCCATGAAAGAAGAGATGAATTCTATGGCATCTAATAAAATTTGAGATTTAGTAGAGTTGCCCAATGGGGTGAGAGCCATTGGTTGTAAATAGGTCTTTAAAAATAAGAAAAGTTCATTGGGTAACATTGAAAGATACAAAGCCAGACTCGTTGCCAAGAGATTCATTCAGTTTTAAAGATCCATTTACAATCAATGGCCCTTGTTCCATTGGGCAACTCTTCTAAATCCCAAACTTGTTTAGATGCCATAGAACTCATCTCTTCTTTCATGACATTGCACCATGAATTGGATTTATCATAACTCATGACTTGTAAAAACATTTCAAGATTAATTTCAATGCCAACATTATAGTCGAATTCTTGTAAATATACAACATAATAACTAGGAATTGTTGATTTCTAGGGCGTGTGCTAGGCCTATGTAGCTTGCCGGTGATTTTATCGATTTGCCTTCTTTTGCATTAATTTCCCGTTTTGCCCCATTGTCTACATCATTTTAATGTTTTTCCCTTGGACTGTTGTTTTTACATTATGCATTAGGCCGAATAATTACTATTTGCCCCTTTCATGGAATATGGTGAATGTTTTAGTAGAAATTAAATGTCTAGTAATCCATATATAATTTTATTTAATTAGAGATTAGTCATAGTATCTCTAATTATCTTAAATTATATATATTAAGAAGTTTTTGGATCACATATTGAAAAGGACATTGATAGTCTTCCATCAAGACTAATCCTAGTAGATATGAACAATCTCCATAGTTATTAGCAACTGGATTTGGATAATAAATCCTTAATGAAATCTAATGTAGGTAATTTTAACTGAATATGGGTTTTCAAAACTAAAAAGGATTCATTTGACAACATTGAAAGATAAAAAGCCGGACTTGTTACCAAGGGATTTACTCAAAATGAGGGAATCAATTACATGTGAACATTTTCTCTTGTATCTAAAAAAGATTATATTTGTATTATTTTAGCATCAGTTGCCCATTTTAATATGGAATTACATCATATGGATGTGAAAATGGCGTTCGCCAATGGAAAACTAGATGAAGTAATTTATATGAAACAATCAGAAGGATTCTTCTCTAGTGCTAGTGAGTATTTGCTATGCAAGCTTAATATAAGTCTCTATATGCCTTGAAACAAGCATCTCGCCAATGGTACTTGAGATTCCATGAAATCATATATTCTTTCGGTTTTCTAGATAATGTCATGAATCAATCTATTTACTAGAAGATGAGTGGGAGTAAGATTTGTTTCCTTATCCTATATGTGGATGACATTTTACTTACAATTAATGATAAGAGATGAGATAAAACAATTTCTCTCTAAGAGTTTTGACATGAAGGATATAGGTGAGGCACCTTATGTCATTGGCATTAAGATCCATAGGGATCAATTTCGAGATATATTAGGACTATCTCAAGAAACCTGTATTAATAAGGCCTTAGAGATATTTTAGATGTAAGACTGTTCACCAAGTATAGCACTCATTGTGAAATGTGACAAGTTTAATTTGAAGTAGTGCCCAAAGAACGATTTTGAAAAGGAAAAATGAAGAACATGACATATGCTTCTACTGCTGAAAGTTTGATGGATGCTCAGATTTGCACTCAACTTAAGATTGCTTTTGCTATGGGAATGTTGGGAAGATACCAGAATAATCTAGATATGGATCATTGGAGAGTCGCAAAGAAGGTGATGAGGTACTTTCAAGGTACAAATTAACACATGCTTATGTGGATTGATAGTTTGGAGATAGTTAGTTACTCGAATTCATACTTTACCGGTTATGTTGATTTCCATAAATCTATATCGCGATACATTTTTATGTTTGCTGGCAGAGCCGTGTCTTAAAAGAGTGCGAAATAGACCTTGGTTGCCACTTCCACTATGGAAGTTGCATTCGTTGCTTGTTTTGAAGCAACCTCACATGGAGTGTGGTTGAAAAGTTTTAAATTGAGACTTAAAGTTGTAAATTCCATTGTTAGGCCATTAAGAATGTTTTGCAACAATTTACTTGCAATTTTTATGGCTAAGAACCATAAAAGCGGTAGTCAAAGTAAACACATTAATATCAAGTATTTAGCCATAAAAAAAAATGTTAAAGAGAAGAAAGTGGTCATAGAACACGTAAAAACTGAATTGATGATAACTGTTTTTTTAACTAAAGGCATGCTACTAATAAGTTACAAGCAGCATGTAGTTAGAATAAGCATTGGTCAAATCATATAAATTTTTCTTTATATGAAAGAATTTGGGAAAATTTCATTCGGTTGCGACATTTTTCTCAATGCAGTTGTATAAATTCAGTTATTATGAAAAAAAAAATCATGTTTGACCTAGAATAAATGTAAGGTTTATTCATTATGTTATGTTATCACATGTGGGTTGGTGAGACACATTATGATACATGGAAGATAATACTTGTTGCCTCAAGCCCGTTTATGGGCTAATGTCGCTCGTTTGGCGACAAAAGGGTACCAACTGTCATATGTGTCTCCTTCACTGGATAATGATGGCCTGATGGTCGACCTTGCTGAGGAAGTCCTAGAGGCTGTGGATCTCAAGTGGCATGAATGCCTTGTTGGATATTTTGTGGGGAGAAGGCTCCCTTTTGAGCTCATTGAGCGTTCTCTGAGGCGTATGTGGGGATCGAAGCTCGAGGAGGTCTTTGCCAACGATCGGGGGTTCTTGTTCTTCCATATCCCCGACTCGGTCTTCTAGAGGAAGGTACCTGTACGGTGGTGAGGGTTCCACTAATCTTACAACAGTGGAAGCCTCTTCTTGAGTTGAAGAAGGAGAATCATTCCACGGTTTCGGTGTGGATTAGATTGAAGAACCTCCCTCTCAACCTATGGTCACCCCCAGCGATAAGTGCCATTACAAGCGCTGTTGGAAAACCCCTCTACGTGGATCAACGCACGGAGCAAATGCATATGACTTCATTTGCTAGGGTGTGTGTTGAAATCCAAGCCAACCAACCGAGGACCCCTTCGGTGAGAGTGAAATTGAAAAGGGTGGTGCGCACTATTGACATTCAATTTGAATAGAAACTGGTAGAATGTGTGAAGTGTGGTACGTTTAGTCACAATTGTGATAAGCCTCCAACCACCACTAAGCAGGTGGTCTCCTCAACACAGGGACGTGCCTTTCCCCCCCTCTTGCTCCACCCCAGGAACCCGCACCTATCCCGGTTGAGGTGCCGGTTGAGGCAGACTGCCCTACTGACGCCGATTTGACTTGGAAACGAGTCAAGGGAAAGAAGAAGAAGTCTCTCCCTCCTTTGGAGATAGGCTCCGACTCACATACCTTATCCATTGATGAGGGGCGCACCAACAAGTTGAAGCCTGCCGCTCTGGAGTGGAGTTTGCCCTCTACTTCAACTACGAAGGCCCAGAAAGAGTTGCAAATCCTCACAAAGTCAGATGCCGCATCTCCTGCCACTAAGGATGACTCCATCAACCTGGTGGAAGACACTACAGATGTGCCGCCTAACCCGAATGTCAACCCTATTGACTCCATCAGCCTTGTGGAGGACTTCACAAATGTGCCGCCTAACCCGGATGACGTCCTTATTGACTCCATCAGCCCTGTGGAAGACTCCACAATTATGCCGCCTAGCCCAGATGACAACCCTATTGAGTCGAGCAACCTTTCAGGTGGTGCAAATGAGAACCAGCTCTCTCCTTGCTTGTCGCCTGAGGCCACCCTAGCTAGTAGGAAAGTTCATACCATTCAGGACAAGCTGATGGCTCTAGCCCCAGCCACATCTCCGCTTTCAAACGCGGAACCGCCTCGCTCTCGGCGTAAGCCCGCGAAATTTAGGTAATCCTTGGTCCTTGGTCCATCTTTACTTTTTTTTTATGTATATAGAATGTTGGAATGTTAGGGGCCTTGTGGACCCCATTAGACAGGCGGAGGTCCGTAGACTTGTTTATTCAAATCATTTGTGGTTGATTGGTTTATTGAAAACAAAGGTCCCACAAACCTTCTTCAATTCTATTTCCGGGAGTTTGTTGAGGGACTGGTGCTGGCTTGGCAACTATGAATTCACCCCTAAGGGTAGGATTTGGGTAGGGTGGGACCCCTTACGGGTTAACTTTGAAATGATAGCGATTTCTACTCAAGCAATTCATGGGATTCTTAAGGTATTGGACTCGGGAATGACCCGCGCTGTTTCAATTGCTTATGGGGGGCATTCTTTTACTCTCCGACGATAGCTTTGGGGGGATATTATATATAAAAGTAGTGCTTTCCAGAATTCACCCTAGATAGTGATGGGGGATTTCAATGCGATAAAGGATCCCACTGATAGGGTTGGGGGTTCTAAAGCTTGGATTCCTTACTTTGATGATTTTGGTCAGTGCTTGGTGCAATCGGAAATGGAGGACCTTAGATATGTTGGGTTCAGGCATACTTAGACAACTTCCTTAGGACTATCCAAGAAGGCTAGAAAGATTGATAAAGCCCTTGTGAACTCTAGGTGGTGCATGAAGTTTTCTTACTCTGAAGCCTCCTTTCTAGCGCCAGGTATATCAGATCATACACCTATGGTGGTCAAAGTGTTGAACCTGATCCTTCGAAGGAAACCGTTCAAGTTCTTTAACTTCTGGATGAAGCATCCACAGTTCAATGCAATTATTACTCAAATTTGAGAGGACCCAGAGGGAGGGGTTCCTATGTTTAGGCTTGTGCGCAAGCTTAAGGTGCTCAAGTATCGCCTCAAGCAACTTAATAAGGATTCATTCTCTAATATTCCTACCAAGACTTCAGAAGCAAGGGTAGCCTTAGAAAGCACGCAAGCCGACCTCCAGAGAGACCCTTTCTCAACAAGCCTTGCGGATTTGGAAAAGGTCCAGCAAAATATCTTTGCCGACCTTCGGGCTAGTGAGGAGTCATTCTTCAGACAAAAATCTAGAATAAGGTGGCTCAAGGAATTCGACCGCAATATCAAGTTCTTCCATCAATTTGTAAAAAATAGACAACTTCGGAATAGAGTTCTGTCTGTTTTGGATTCCTCTAGTAACCAAATTACTGAACCGCACCTGGTTTAGCAGCGATTGGTGGAGCATTTCCAAGATCTACCGGCGCCGCGAGGGGAGCAACAAGGGCCGTCCATTGAGGAGATTCGGGAGACTATTCAGCATCCCCTTACGGACGACCAAGGCAGCTTCCTTACCCGTCCGATCACTGAGATGGAGATCAAGGATACCCTTTTCTCTCTACCTAGGGGCAAGTCCCTTGGTCCTGATGGTTTCACGGTTGAATTCTTCAAGGAGAACTGGGAAACGGTAGGACAGTTGGTCATAACAGCAGTGAGGGATTTCTTCATAACGAGGAAGCTATTAAAGGAGATAAACGCTACCATTCTGGTACTTGTATCCAAAGTCCCCAATGCGACTTCTGTTGATGACTACAGGCCCATTGCTTGCTGCAACACTATATACAAGTGTATCACAAAAGTGCTAGCTAACCGAATTGCGGCTGTACTGGAAAATGTTGTTAGTCTAACTCAAAGCGCGTTTGTGAAGGGCAGAAGGATTGGAGACAATATGTTGATGGCTCAGGAACTATTTTCTAGTTTCCACCTACAACCATACCTTCCTAAGTGTGCGATTAAGGTTGACTTCAGGAAAGCTTATGACATAGTCGATTGGGGTTTCCTTGAGAAAGTTCTACATGCTGTTGGATTTCTCGACTTTGTGACTACGCTTATTATGACATGTGTGCGTACACCCATGTTTTCCATTGCTTTGAATGGGGAACCGCATGGCTATTTTGCAAGTGGGCGCGGCCTTTGCCAAGGCGATCCTATTTCCCCATACCTCTTTACCTTGGTTATGGAGGTACTTCCTAGAGTCCTAAGGAAATCCTCCTTCAAGCCAGAATTCAAATTCTTCTGGCGATGTAAGGCGACGAATCTCTCAAATCTTTTCTTTGCAGATAATGTTTTCTTATTTAGTGAGGCGGACATGACATCGGTAAGCCTCCTCAAAGAAGGCCTCCAGCTCTTCTCGGCATGGAGTGGCTTGTGCCCAAACCCCTCCAAAAGTAAAATCTTCTTGGCTGGTGGATCGCCTGCTTTAAGAACTCAAATCCTCACCCACCTTAATTTCCAAGAAGGCAACCTACCGGTGAGATACCTGGGGGTTCCTATCATTACCGTCGGGCTTAACAAGGCGGACTGTTGTGTTCTTATTAACCGCACACGCAGTACAATCTTGGACTCACCGATTTCTCTCCTTTGCCGGCCAGCTTCAGCTTATCAAGTCAGTTCTTCATACTATCCAAGCCTACTGGACGAGAGTTTTTATGATACCTATAGCTGTGTTGGAACAGATAGAGAAAGTATTTAGGCAATTCCTATGGAAAGGCCCGAAACTAGGGAAAGGGGGTGCCAAGGTTGCCTGGAGCGAAGTGTGCCTACTAAAAGAGGAAGGAGGCCTTGGCATCCGGAGGCTCAGGGATTGCAACAAGGCCACTATGCTGAAGCATATCTGGCTCCTATTTTCAGACAAGGAGACTTTGTGGTGCAAGTGGATCCATTCCACGTTCTTAAAATCACGGAATTTTTGGGTTGCTAAGAAACCCACCTGCTGTTCTTGGGCTTAGAAAAAAATCGTATCCCTCATAAGCAAGGTCCGCAATGCCTTCTATTGGAGGATTGGAGACGGCCTCTCTACCTCCTTATGGTTTGGCAACTGACACTCTAGGGGCCCCTTGAACTTAATTTTTTTGGACTCGTTCATATACAGTTCAAGGCTATCTAGGCATGCAATAGGGGTGTGCATGGTCCGGGCGGGCGGTTCCCGACCTAGAACCGGGAACCGCCCATTAAGGATCGGTTCCAAAAAATTGGAACTAGGATCCACCCATTTGTTGCATGGATCCACCCGGGAACCGGACCGGCTCGGTCCGGTTCGGGTGGATCCATGGAACTGATCTTGATGCGAAACAATTTTGGTTTTCAACATAGAACGACTACGTAACATCAAAGCAAGCCAAAGAAAGAAAAATCAAATTTAAGTACGTGGAGATGCGGACGGCGAGAGAAGTAAACGCAGCGAAATGGCAATAGGATTAGGAGCCGAAGACGAAGGGAGTGAGATAAGATCTAGGGTTTCTTTTAGCAATTTTTTTTAATATTAAAAAGGTTCCGGTCCCGTCTGGGTGGGCGGGTGGGCGGATCCGCCCATGGAACCGGGAACCGGACCGGTACCCATCGGTTCCCATAAATTGGAACCGGGAACCGGACCGTTTCCCTCAAGAACCGCCGGTTTCGGGCGGTTCAGTCTGGTTCCGGCAATCCGGGCGGTTCCCGGGTATTTTGCACACCCCTAGCAGGCAACAGTGGCTAATCTCTTCTCTGATGCTGGGCAACCTCTCAAGTCGATGCTTAAGTCTTGAGATAATCCCCTCCTGAGTCTCTCTTAGAATTCGGATTGTTTTGGCTGGAGGGAGAATTCTTCAGGATGCTTTACTATTGCGACGGCTTGGGAGTCCTTTAGGCGGAAGAGGACTCAGGTTTTTTGGCATAAGTTTGTCTGGAACAATGAAATTATACCTCGGTATCAAGTAAACCTTTAGCTTATAACTAAATGCAGGCTACCCACCCAGACACTCTTATTGTCGCATGGTAGAATAGATAGTGGTGCTTGTGCCTTTTGCAACGATATACCGGATTCTATTGACCATCTGTTTTTTGGGTGTCATGTCACAGCCCGGGTTGCCTTCTTTTGAGCGACCAAATGCAATTTGCCTTGGCATAACAGGGCGTGGGAGGATAATCTCCGGTGGGCCATCACCATGCTTACAGGAAATGAGTTTTATAAATGTGTAGCTCGCTTCTCCTTTGGAGCACTGTGTCACATTATCTAGAACAACAGGAACAGTATTCTCTTCCGAGAACAAGCTCTTTCTGTTCCGACCATGAAGAATCATCTCTTTAAAGTGGTCAGAGATAAAGCGATTACTGTTAGGAACGTGGAAGATAACTTCAGGAATAAAAGGTTGCAACTAAGATGGGGCATTAACCTGATCATCTTTTCTAGGGAGCGTCAGATGCGGCTTGATTAAGGCAGTTGGTGCAGTTGGTGCAATTAGTGCAGGTGCAGCAGGTGCAGCAATTCTCACCGAATCCCGGAGGATGGTTCATTCCCTACCAGCCCAGGCGTTTTGTCTCTGTTTCTGTTTGCCGGTTGTTCATGCCGTGCTTCCTTTCTTAGTTGGTAATGGGCTACCACGTCTGTGGCGTTTCTGGCATCCATCCATCCACTCTGTGGCGTTCATGCCGGTTGTTCATGCCGTGTTCTTTTTCTTTTCTTCTTTTTCTTTTCTTTGTTCACTCATTCCTTTTCAATATATTAATTACCTTTCACCAAAAAAAAAAAAAAAATACTTGTTCTAAGAGGACATACTATCATGATTCATGTGTTTTATTTTCAGCATGAAATTTTGTGGATTTGGTTAAATATTTTGTTCAATGAAATATTGGGATCTAGTAAGAGAATGTTATAATTTTATTGAACATGATCTCACATTTAGTTAAAATCGCCTACATTAGATTCATCGAGGATTTATTATCCAAATCTAGTTGCTGATAACTATGGAAATTGTCCATATCTACTAGGATTAATCTTGATGGAAGACTATATTTATTAGGATTTGTATAGGCATATAAATAGGCCATCTAAGCCAAACCCTCTCAATATTCTCATAATTGGAGAACACACTATCAACGTCGAGAGGGCAATTGGCTAGAAGTGCCTATTCACAATTGTTCAAGCTTTGCGTATTTTTTCTTGATGTTATCCATGGCTGGATGTTAGTATAGAATTTACAAGTTTACGCATTCGATCCCAATTATCGGGATCATGGTTTTCCGCAAATTTTCTAACATGAAAAACGTGTTTTGTGGATAACTTTATCATTTTGTGGTCGAGGTAGAAGTAGAGAACAAAGCTTTAGTTTGTCTTCCCAGTTACCTATTGCCAGATTAGCCATGGGTCGAATTAGCTCCAAGAGAAGCACTAGACAGCCATAGTTGCTGCGATCAAAAATCGGAATCGAAAAGAGGTTGATGTAGAGTTGGACATAGCGTTGGAGGGAGACATAACCACGCATGATTTTCACATAGATGGTTGACGGAAAAGTATGTCATGATCTAAAGATCATATTATACAGACGGTTGATGAAATTGACTCTACTACAAAACCCCCGTAATAAACGGCTAAGATGGATTAAGTCCACATAAACTTTTGTAGGACATTGTGGTAGACAGAGGATAAACTCTCATGCCTGGGGGAGAGATCTGTGCTGTGACCACAATCTCTCTTTAGGACATATAAATTACTTAGATGATGGAAGGCTGATGACCGACAAATGAGCTACAAAACCAAGGGGAAATAAGCATTAGCATTATTGACAAGGAACATAGATCACATGTTGCCATAAGTTCATGTCTTCCCAAAAATGCGTCCCGGAGCATTGGTTACGTTCGGGGACGGTGGTACCCGTAGACCGCGTAGAATACTTGAAGGATTGTAAGAACCAACAGAACAAAGGCAGCAACAGCCGAAATGAAGGTCCAAGGACTCCCAAAGTACTCGTGCTTGATCCCCGCCCAACGCACGTGCCATTTCTTTTTGTGGTGTCCGTTCACTTGCCCAAATAGCTCGGCCGAATAGCTTGTACTGCTATCAAAGGCAATGTCCTTATTCAGATCATTGAAGAAATTTGCGACCTCTGCACTCGATCCCAAAATAGTTCGCTATTATTCGCTTCTCAGATAAGAGCTCTGCATCCATTTCTGTGCTCACAAGACATCTCATGAAGGTAATGAAACTGGTGATGTGGTTGGGAGTGGAGCGGTGACACTGCTTGAAGGCAACGCAGTTGAGTAAGAAGCAGCTTATGATATGGTCTAGAGTAAAAGTAGGGATTTCATATACTCCATGATTGAATTGGATTTCGATTAAGTTCGACTTGCTGCCTTCCCTCTGCTTGAATTTAACCCCAGAAAGAAGAAGTTGCTTGGCTGAGGGGATCAATTGAAAGTGTTCGTCATCGACATGTCCAGTTTGTTCCATCTTCTGGCCGATGAAACTCAGTCGGAACAAGTCCAGCAAGTGTTTGACATTGGGAAGACCATTGAACTTCTTCAAATGTTCCTCTGGCCTATCAGCCGTAAAATTGAAGAATCTTAGCGCAAGCTCACTGAGGGAGCCCTTGGCAGCTTCTTCCGCCGTGTTGCCCTTCGATAAGTCGAAGACCTCTTGAAGGACAAAGAAAGGGATCTGGTTTTCGATCCGAGGAAGGTCCCTTATGATGAAGGTGAAGATCCATTGCATCCTGAAGAAAGGATCGTTGTGATCATGCTCAACTACGGACCAAAAATGCGGAACATCTCGACGATGAAATAGGCATCGAGGACCATCATCTTGACTAGAGCCGAGCTTCCCCAAGAAAGAAGCTCTGACGAGTGGCAACCTCGAATTTTGTTCTCCTTCGACGCAATGACATTGAAATACTGATCGAGGGCTACGCCGCTATCCTTGGTTCGTTCGAGGAGAGCGGAAAAGAATCGAGGTTTGTGCTGCTCGACCATATCCAGCCGTTCCTTGCCGTGGCGGTACGGACCGATGGAGACGATCAGCGGCTCGTAAGCCTTCTCGTTGATCTGAACCAGGCTTTGTGGGGCTCTCAAAATACAGCAGGAGTATTTACTGGCGGAGGGTTTCAGAAGAGTGGGCGGTTCCTCGAACCGCACCTCCATTGACGATGATCATTCGCGTGCCCCGCTGATCACATGGCGGTCCGTTCCTCCACTGTCCTGGTCTTGGCTTCCTCCTCCGGTCGTTTGCACCTCCATCCCGGTGCGGAACGTTTGCTTCAGCGGAAAGCCGAAAACGACGTCGTCTGTCACCTCGTGCAACAGGACACTCCTCTTTCCAAGAAAGCAAGAAAAGCAGAGGCACTGCCCGGCCTTGAGTGGGCTTAAAATCTGGGGAAAATATCTGATGAAAAGAAAGTGGCCTGAATGTGCCGGGAGGGCCTCCACGAGAAATTATGGATTCAACACCGCTGACATTCGAAAATGTTTCGGTCGATAGTGAGAGCGGGTGTTAATTATCCGACGGTTTGTTATTTTTTTCTTCCATAAAATGGTGGTTGTGCAAACCCACACAATACCACGCCCCGACCTTTAAAGGCTTATTTGGTAATCATATTAATCTTTTATTTTTCTTTTATTTTTTTCCCGAAAACATGAAAATAACATAAATCCGTCTGGTAACCTCAGTTAATTTTTCTATTCCTCAAAATAAAAAAAGTGGCAAGAGAATAGATTTAGAATGTAAATAGAATGTAAAAGAAAATTATTTCTTTGTTCCTAGAAATAAATGTGAAAAAAACTATTTCTGAACATTCTCCGAAATAAAAAGGTTACGAAACACACCCTAAGAGAATATAAAGAACCGAGAATTGATCACAAACCTTGAGTTCATTAACTTGTTTGTTATGGTCCACACTAGGAAAATTATCAAAAAAGTTTAAAACCTTTTACATTTTATCAATTCAATCTTAAATATTTTCATATTGTACCAATTAAGTCCATCTAACCAATTTTGACCCATGATAGCTATTGTAAGTAGCACAATCATCACTAACATGGACAATTTTTTAAATTTTTTAAATTTTCTTTTCTTTTCCTTTTTTTTACTATGGCTAGCAAGGGCCGCAATGTCCTGGCCAACTACAATATAAAAAGTAAAAAAGCAAAATAAAAATAATATTACTATTAAAAATTCTCCACATTAAAGTCGGTTATGTTACGTAGGATAATTGGCATCCACGTCGGTAATTTCTTACCAAAATAGATCGGATGAACTTAATTGGTGAAACATGTAAATGTTTAAAATTCAATTGGTACAATGTGAAAATGTTTTATGACTACATTGATAAAATTACAATAAATTTATGACTTTGTTTGTAATTCCCCCCCCCACTCCAATATTATATCCATCAGGAGAGGGCGATCACCATTTATTTATTTATTTGTTTTTGTTGCCAAAGGCGAGCATTAATTTGATCCCCTTGTTAGTTGCGACCTATACCATGTGTATTCAAAAAATTATTAAAAGATGGCACGTCAAAATTTTCTGTAATCAAATTATATGGAATTAATGGAGGAATTCTATAATATTAGATGAGTTTTGGACTCGATCATGCTTTTGAAAGTTTTATAATTCAACGGGAAAATTCCAAATAAGGACCCGAAGTGAATTTATTTTCTCAAATAAGGACTCAAATGAACTTTGTGTCATATAAGGACCCAAAGTGGACCCATTATTTCAAATAAGGACTTGAAGTGAATTTTGTGTCAAATAAGGACCCGAAGTAATCAAATTAATCTCTATTGAGGACCTTAGCTCGCCAACAAACATTTTTCGGCAATTAAAATAGGGGCAATTTTGTCAGAAATTTGTGATTGGAAAAAAAAAGGGAAAATTCTATATTAATTAAGTTTAGATTATTCATTTAGATGTTTACGTTTTCTTCTTTCTTCTCCCCTGCTGCTCCTCGCCTTGCTCAACCGACGGAGAATTTGGGTCTCCGCAAACAAAAAAAGAAGCGTCTGGTTTTCTTCTTGTTTTTTAATTCGTGCCTCAACCGGCGGAGAATTTGGGTCTTCGACTTTGTGGAGGATGGATACAAGGAATGGGGAGAACTTCGGTCTTTGACTTTGCGGAGGATGGGTACAAGGAACGGGGAGACCGTAGAAAACCTAGGGTTTTTTTTTTCTGTTTTAGGATTTGTTAATTTTCCCTATTTTTTTTTTTTTGACAAAATTGCCCAAACTCCGGTCGTCGGAAATGTCACATGCTTGATAGCCAGCGAATATTTGGCTAACCAACAAGCTCAGGTTCTTATTTGAAATTGATTCAACCATTTCGGATCCTTATTTGAGATAATGGGTTCACTTTAGGTCTTTATTTGATGAAAGTTTATTTGGTCCTTATTTGAAAAAATTGGTCAACTTCGGATCCTTATTTGGAATTTCTCCTAATTCAACGGCACTTTTACAATAAGTTTTAAAGTTTTGTTTACACTTATTGCCATGGTTTATCCTAGGTGTCCTCCTTTGCTGGGTCATGGAAATGTGTGGTGGAGGGTGTCCGAGCGGGTTCTTTCAATTTATGTTCTTTCGATTGCCTAAATTGTCGCCTTTTGGTTTCCCAAGCTTCCTTCTTTTTCTCCGGTTCCTCTCGCTTACCTCTTTGGTAAATCAAGTTGTTTTGTGCCCCAGCTAGTGAGCTCAATGGAGGGACTAGGGCCGTGTTCTTGTAGACACAACTTTTCGTCCATTGAAACGTCAAGTCCGTTCGACCAAAAAAACAAAAAAAAAAAAACAGAGAAAGAAAGGGACGTCAAATCCCGGCGATCGCTCTTTCACTCCGCCACGTGCGTCCATCTGTGCAAAGCGCTACTCCGGGGAGGATGGATCAATCCCACGTCCACCTTCCTGGGATCGATGCAGAGATTCCGTATAAGAACACCCAAATAAGCTACTCAAATCATGCGACTCTTCATTAAATCTTCACCCTTCTTCTTCTTCACTCACTTGAGTGAAAATATAAGATCTATCCAAAGTCCACCGTGCCGCCCATCTTTCCATTACTATAACGTGGACCTTCGTCCTTCCGAATTCCACAAAAAATGATCTATTGTCCACTGAAAAATAAATGTTTAGCAGTCTTCTCATCAGAGTACAGGATGTTGAAAGTTGCTTTCGTTTTTGCTTGAAGAGTCGTTGTTCGAGTAGATAAAAAATCAACGAGGAGATCGTGCTTCATTCAGGTATGCAGACTATATTTTGGGGCAACGAGCAACGTGCCGTTGATGGGAATTTCTTCAGGAACGCACTCGGTCCTGGAGCACTCATCCATCCTTGGGCATCACCGAGTCATCATCACTCTATATGAACTCATTTTTGCTTATTGTGAAATGGAGGACACAAAAAGGGAAATATATTCACGGGTTAAAGTTCGCTATGCACAAGAAAGGCGTTACATTCCTCCATTCCTCGCTCCTTCAATTGTGTCTTTGATTTGTGGGTTGAAGTTACGAATGTCACTTCTGTGCAGCTCTAATTAAATATAAATAAATGTAGATAGTACATGTTTTTGTAACCATCAAAATATCATTTTGTGGGAATAGGTCTTTCTTATTTGCTGAATATATATACTAGCATAAGACTAAAGGAAAAGAGAGTAAAAATATATCTTCATTTGGCATTATACCCTTTCTGAATTACTCAAAACATAAAATAAGTGAAAAAAATCTCCATGAGAAACGGACAAAGGCCGGGTAGTTAGCTCTAGTTTGCTCATGCATGGCATCTCAATTTTGTCTCTAACTCACCCAATCCTCAACCTGCGTATTGAGCAATTATTGGAAAAAGTAGCAGCATTCCGCTAGAGGAATAATTTATTTGTCCAAAAGTGATTGGATAGGTCTGATCTGACGAATTACACCAAATTACCTATCACACGACAAAAGTCTAATCAGACTCACGTTAAGTCTCACAAAAGAAGAGAGAGGAGAAATTGCACCGTGTGATTGTGCCGCAAATATAGAATTCTTATTCAGGGATCAACCATCATCGAACCGTGGGCATTCAATCTCATCCATAAACAAGTAAATCTCGCAGAGGCAGTTTACAAAATTGTCATTGGTCCTAATTGATTATAATTGATATTGCCATATCTTGGGCTTGGTCCCGTTGGTGGAGCGACGGTGGTACCTATATCAGGAGTCCCTTTAGAGGTCAGTGTGAAAAAATTTACAGCAATGTTTCATGCGGCTATACAAATTATTAGTAATGGGGGTGCTTATCATTTGTCCGCATCAGGGCATTATTGTATTTTACTTATACTTTTGACTGTTTCTTTGATATGCACAATGAGGATCCATTCACACAAAGTCTCCTGAGATGGTTGACATTAGCTTGCACATGAAAATCCCCCCGTCTCATCTCACATGTGATGTTTAACTAATATTTTGGGTTCAAATAATGTGCCGTCGCGAAAATCAATAAGCATCATTTCAACTTGCAAATACAAGTTTTAGATTAGGTCTCGCTTGAACTTTGATACCGAGAATTAAAAGTTGGGGCAAATCTATTTGCAGTGAGCTATATCATGGTAAAGTTATCGGGCCTCAGGCGACTGACAATCATCAATTAATGATACAACGACTGACAATAATTCACAATCTCATCATTGGTTATCCAACAGCTCATAATGAGGCCGACAATTTTGCCGGGATTTTGTCCCCCGCTGCTTTACAAAGGTCCATTACGTTATGGATCACAGAAGTTTAAGTCTTGAAAGCTGGAGAAATTATCGCAGGTCAGCATTATCCTTTTCTACAAAAACGCTTCTTTCATTCAGTTTTGCGTCGCTTTAATATTTGAACATGATAGAATGGACCATCTTCCTTTAGATCTATAAAAGGACGGGGAGGTGAGGGTCTTCCAATCCCTCCAGAATACTCGGTTGAGGCCATAACTACTCAACGATGGAATCAAATTGATTTTTTTTTCATCGTAAAAATCATATAAATTGAGGAGCCTCGACATATTTGCAAAAAAACGCGTTTATTCTTTCTGGTTATTAATTATGCAATTTCCCATTATCAAGTCCAAGTCAATCTAATAGAGAAACCAAATACTACCTTATCAATAGAACGCTGCAACATTAAGTATTAGATATTGTAAAGTACCACGTGAAGGTTCACAGTTTATAAAAGTTGGTCAGCTTAGAAGGAATAAAAACAAGAAAAGAAAAAAGAGACAATAGAGTAGCGTTATCACACCCAGTGGTAACTACCACCAAGCGAAATATATGCGACAAGTTTTTTGTGAGGAAAGCCATCTGACTGCATGGCATGTAAGTTGGTCCGAGGATGGAACCAATTTATTCATCATTAAACTTCTCAAACCACCACTCATACAACAAACCAACCAAAGGAGTGCAAACTGCGACTACTTTGTCGCAATATAGGACACACACACGAGTTTATTCTAAATATTTTTGACACGCAGAGAGAGAGAGAAGGAAGAACATAGTAAGAGCAATCACGCATTCAGACGACCCATTAGATTCAGTCTCATTAGTCATTACCATCTTCGTCCCCCTCGCACTCCTCCTCCGCCAGCTCCGCCTTTCCCTCCTTTAGGTTTAATGATCGTATTCGGGTATTTAATCTTGATCCCATCCGGTTGAAGGGCGTCGCCAGGGAACTGGTTCCCGAAGGCCGACTGCGATTCCGGAGTGCTCAGTGTCGCGAAAGCCTCTTGGGATGAGGACAACAGGTCATTCACTTTGATTTCAATTGCTCTCTGCGACTCGCAGGGAAGCTTAGGGAACAGCCCGTCGAAACACCTCACCAGAAACGCTTCTTTCCCGTCCTCAGGGAGCTTGTCCAGCATGTTCCCCAGGATCTCGCCAAACACGTCCTTGAGCAGCTCATCCTTGGCTATCACGGGCAACTTGTCGAACATTTCCCCTGCATTACCATTGCCCACGTTCTCCAATGGCTTCTCCTCCCCATCAACTTGGACTTGGTTCATCGTATCATCATCGACGACGGCTCCGCTCTTAGGATGAGGAACAATGGTCTCCGCCTCGTTGGCAAAGTTCATGAGGAAGCCGAAAACGGAATCATAGACCTCGGAGGTCTCGCGGCTCCTCTTCTCGTTCTGGGTCTCAGAATCCGGTAGGGACATGGTGGTGATCAAGAGTGAATGGCTTAGTGGCGGGGGACGAATTCGAGAGAGTGTTCCGGGCTTTAATAGCGAACAAGAAATCACCTTTCTTGGAGAACTTCACGTTTTCATAATGGATAATTGGGTCACGCTATTGGCGTTCCATCATGTCATGTACGTCATTCTTAGATATTAATAACACGTTTGGGTGAGGAGGAGCTTTCAAGAGCGTAAGTGGGAGATGAAGATAGAGATGAAAATGAGTGAAGTGAGAAGGTGATAGAAAGACGTGGATCTTAGCTGTCCGTTTTAGTTGGAGGGATTCGATTTTCACTTGAGAATTTTGGAACTTGAGTTCAGACAATTATCGGCGAAAAATGAGTTGGAGGGATTATTCGCCCGTCCATAGGTGAATAATGGCATCTAACAAGTACATGGTTGTCGTCCGCGACAACAATGTGTCACCGGTGAGATGAGGCATCAATTGGGGCAAAGTCATCTAGTTCAAGGTTTACTTTGAAACAAACATCACTCCGGTGGATACTTTGAAAAAAAACTGCCCACAAAAGGTTGTTTTGATTTTTATTTTCTATTCAATTATTAAAATCACGCATTCATGTAATAACTTAAACTTTTAAACAGTTAACAATAATCCTCAAAAAATCTTTCATGATATCATAGCAGATTGTTTTGAGTCCAAATCTTTTTTGATGTTATATCTTTCTTGTCATAAATTCTCATGTTTTAATCTTAGACCAAAATCTAACTGACATGCGAAGAGTGTGTTATTTTAAATATTAATTTTTATTCCTCTATTATTTTCTTTCAAGTCAAAATCCTATTGATATGTAAGGGAAAGTGATATATTAAAATAGTAAAATCACGCCTTCTTCTAGTTTAAGCTTTTGGAATAATGGCCTCACAGAATCTTTCAATATCTTTACTCAATCGAGTGAAGAAAAGAAGATGGGAGATTCCATGTAAAGTGGCATGGTTGTGACGTGAGGAATTCATTTGGGCATTTTTTATATGCAATATCTGGATTGATCCCGGGTGGGTGTGCATGCGAGGGATCCAACCTCCCAAGACCTATGTAGCACCGACACTCTCCGAAAGCTTTCGTGTCGTGTCCGACACTCCGACACGTGCCCGACACGCTCTGACACATCCCGACACGCGGTCAACGAGTGTCAAAAAATCTGACACGTGGTCAACTATTTTCGACACGCTCCGACACGCGAGTCCAAAATTCCGACACACGATTTCGACACGCACGGGGTCAATTTTAAAAATTTCTAATACTTGAGGGGTCAAAATATAAATATACAAAAAAGAAGTAATAAAAAAAATGCTATAAATATACACGAACGGGGTCATTTTTTTTTTCAATTTTGTTTTTTTAGAATTGTTTTAGTTTTTTTAAAAGTCTTTTACTATGAAAGAAGTAATAAAAAAAAAATGCTATATATGATAAATAAATAAATTTAAAAATATCATTTCAGCATTTTTCTTTAAACAATGTTTTTTTCCTCTAAGTTTTATGTATTATTGTAACACATTAAAATAATGAATGATATTATTTAATATTTTTCGTGTAAATTAATTCTAGGCTATTTTTATTATTATTTATTTATGTATTTATATAGATAAATATATTTAATATATAACGTGTCGGAACGTGTCGGAATTCTCTATTTTTAAGAAATGACGTGTCGGCGTGTCGTGTCGTATCGTGTCGTATCGTGTCGCGTGTCGCGTGTCCGTGTCGGTGCTACATAGCCCAAGACTAGCGCTTTGCATGTATGAACAAGCACAAGGTGGAGTGACAAAGTGATGGCCCGAGCTTCACGTTTCAATGGATAACAAGTTTACATCTACATGAACACACACTAAGTCCACTAGTACAAGTGGTTGATGCACACGTACGATGAAAAGGGAAGTTCACTGGTATGGAGCTGTAGATATAACGAAAAAGGCTTGGTTGACTGAGAAGAATTTCGAATTCAACGAAGAAATTAATTTAAAAAGATTCAGATGACTATCAAGTGTTCACATCGTATACCATATTCATTTAGTGTATCAACTTTCTTTGACAAAGCTTGAGAAGAAACCGTACCAAATGAAATTTACTTGTTTTTCAATGAGTTTGCATGCCCATGGATTAATGAGAATTTGATACTTGAGTGCGAATTGTATTTTCGTTAAGTAGTCACACGGTGCAGCTTTTTTTTCCTATGAGAACTAACGTGAATCTCATTATTATTTTTTTTATCATTTGATTAATATAATTGATTAGATAAAATCAATTCAATAGTTCTCGACAAATAAATTATTCCTCCAGCAGAATGCTTTGTTACTTCTTTTTTTCAATGATTGCTCGATACGCGGGCCAAGGATTAGGTGAGTTGGATACAAAATTGAGACTCATGCATGCAAGCAAACTAGAGCAATTAAACATGCCTGTGTTTTTGTCACTAGAATGGCTGAAATGCACGCACACGTGCGGCAAATTGTTTATACATTGATTGATCGACAAGGCTATATATAAATTAATGGACATGATGCTCAATGAAGATCCATAATTATTGTATTTTCCTTGAGTCTTACGCTACTCTCTCTCTCTCTCTCTCTCTCTCTCTCTCTCTATAGCAAAGTCTTGTGGCCGTATAATATATTTTGATGGCTTACAAGAATGAAAAGTGCCCACCTTCATTTGTATTTAATCAGATATGCTTGGAGGTGATGTTCGTAATTTAATCCATCAATCAAACACACGATTAAAAGAAAGAGGAAGAGAGGAATATGCTAACTATCATGAAAAATGTCTAAGCTTTTCGAGTATAACAGCAATGCCAAGGTACGCAGTTTGTATCAATCTGAAAAAGCAGGAGCAACACCTAAGACAACAAGAATGACAAAGAGGGCGAAATGGGAGATGACTAAGAAACACAAGAACCAGAGTGACTGATAGCGAACAATAAATAATTTTTGGTCGACTTGGGAAGGACGAAAGTCCTCGCTGTAGTAATGGAAAAATGGGTGGCACCATTCACTTTGAATCGATCTTATATCTTCACTCGCTTGAGTGAAGAAGAAAGGAACAGTGGAAATTCCATGAAGAGTGGCATGTGTCGTATGGAATTTATTTGGGTCTATTTGGATGCAATCTCTGCGATGATCCCAAGAAGGTGGGCTTGTAATTGATCCATCCTCCCCGAGTAGCGCTTTGCAATGAAGACGCAAGCACTTGGTGGAGTGAAAGAGTGATCGCTTGGGCTCGGACGTTTGAATGGATGAAAAGATGTGTCTAGAAGAATACAATCCTAGTCCCCGCATTGAACTCACTGGCTAGGGAACTCACGCTAGATTGAATTGCCGAGTGCCAAAAGGGAACGAAAAATAGAAAGAAGCTTGCGAAACGGAAAGGCGACAAGCTACACCAACCTGTTTTGCTCTCCTTGGGGGCGCAGTGGCCTCATCAAAAAGGGACCTCATTATTCGAGACACTCTTCTCGACTCTCAATACATGCCTTGAGGCATATATTGATAGCCATGATCACTTACCAGGATTGTCAAATGATGTTTATATGTGGCATCATATATTTACACAAGATCCGAATGTTAAAATAGTTTGTTATCATCAAAACGAAGTGATTGTTGATATAAAGAGAAGTGGTGGTTGATCAAGAAATGTGGTAATAGTGGGGCTAAGGTATCTATTCGCAAAAGATGTATTGATTGGTTGTGTACATAGAAGACCAAATCATACATTGCCCATCATAACTATTCAAAAGAACAACAAATCTCTCTTGTTCACAACATTATCTCTCTTTTTTCTTTTCACTCACAAGTTTGGCAACACATTTTCCAAAGAGGAAAATTAAGTAATTGCCAAACTCATGTCTATATGGCTTTGGTGTATATCTGGGAGATATATGTGTCTTAAACCGATCAACAACAATGAAGCATAAAATATCTCAAGACAATGATAGTCATCATGCATCAAAGTATCAAAGAATTATAAATTACTACTCCTTCCGCAATCAAATCTTCCCAACATGGAAGGCCATGACTAAAAGACATCTTTTCTTTTCTTTTTTCAATCAAATCTTCCACAATTCAAGGTTGCAGCTCCAGATGGCTGATAATGTTAGAAATTAAACCAAATTCATTGGCACCGATAACCTATGTAGCACCGACACAGACACGCAACACGACACGACACGACACGACACGCCGACACATCATTTCTCAAAAAATAGAGAATTTCGACACATTCCGACACGTTACAATTTATATATAAATGCAAAAATAAATAAATAATAATAAAAAGAGCATAGAATTAATTTATACTAAAAATATTGATCCAACATTTGTTAATATTATTCATTGTTTTAATTTGACAGAAATTGAATGAGAAATTCAAAAATTGCAAACATGAAAGAGTAAACTTGAAAGAACATGTTATGTTTTCTTATACTTGTCGAGATTAGTCAGATTTCTTATAGCCCTAAACAGAGTTCGAAGTTCATGATATAGACTAGCTTGGAGCTCCTCTACAAAACAAGGTTCAAGAAAAATGAAAATCCAAAACAAGAACTCTCGAAGTGTGACCAAAAGAAAAGGAAATCACTAAATTCGCCACGGAAAATGTGAGAGATAACTCACAAGCTAATAACATAGACCAAAAGAGATAACTCGCAAATGATGCTTGTGAGAGGCGGAAAGAAGCAAAAAAAATTATAACTTTAAGTATGTGGGGGCAACAGAACGACGCCGACGAGAAGAGAGGCGTTCCATCGTCACTCATGGGAAGATCAGAACTTACAAGTGAGAAACTTGAGAGTAAGAATTTTCTTCTTTCCCCTTTATTTTTGTTATTTTCATTATTTTTTCATATATTTACATTTTGACTCCTCAAGTATTGAAAATTTTTAAAATTGACCCTATGCATGTCGGAATTTCGGACTCGCATGTCGAGAAGAGTTGACCCAAGTGTCGGATTTTCTGACACTCGTTAATCGCGTGTTGAAACGTGTCGGAGCGTGTTGGAGCATGTCGAACACGTGTCGGAGTGTCGGACACGACACGAAGGCTTCCGGAGAGTGTCGGTGCTTCTTAGGTTATAACTACAAAAGATATTGCTTTAATATATAGTAGGAGTTTTTAGTATATATAATTAAGATAAAAATTACAATGTGTCATTAGTAGCCATAATAAAGCTCTATTCTCTACTTTAACATTAAAATTACGTATAAGTCATTATCAGTAAAATCTCTGAGCTTTAATAAAATGAAAATTTTATTTTTCCATCACAATAGAACAGTGTATTTTTTTATTTTTTTATTTTTTATTTTTTGCGTGAGACCTAATGTGAATCTCACTATATTTTTACCATATGATGGGCATAGCTCATTAGATCAAATCTGTCCAAGAACTTTTTGGCAAATAAATTATTCCTCGGGCCGTGTGCTTTGCTATTGTTTTAGTAATTGCTCCATATGCGTGCTGAGGATTTGATGAGTCACGGACAGAATTGAGAATCCATAGCGGAGGAGCAAGCTAGAGAACTTACCCGGCGTTTGTCTTTTTCATGTAGACTATCTCGAATGCACTTGTACGTGCACGTGCAGGAAATTTCTCATTAACTTTTCTTATGTAGATTAATTGAAAAGGCTATATATATAAATTAGTGGGCATGATGTTCACATTCATATTACATTTTCCCTAAGTCTTATGCCGGTGTCACAAGTCGACAAATTCTTAACTTCGGAATAGTTCATGCGACACCTAGTGAGCCATGAACACCAGACTAACCTTCCTTCAATAGATAGTTCCTAAGAACAATATCAAGAATTGCATTCTTGTATCGGATCATGCCACGATCAGCTTAGCTCGGGCATTCAGTCTTTCGAGGGAGATGCACAAAACACTTTGGTATAACGACTAGTTTTCGGCTTGCCATGATCCTCGTCCACTACTAGAACTGGGTGAAGGCCAACAGGCGCTCACTTGCATTTGGCATGGTTCACCAGCCCCTAGCCAAGGCCCAACGACCCTCACCAACCATTCTCTCACTATCACTGCCCCTTCCTAGCAATGGTGGGGCAGCGGTGGCAGCCCTTGTCGCTTGTCGCTTGGTTCTTCTTTGTCATTTTAGCCATGTGATTGTCACGTATGAAAGTGAAAATATTGAAAAAAGCCACATCAGCATTTTTGGTTAGCCAAGTTGGATGGAATTAATAAAAAAAATCATTAGCATCAATCTGACAAATTTTATAATTTAATTGCATTTTTTATAAGTTTTAGTCTTTTTAGTGAATATATCCCTTTAATTTATAAAAGACAAAAATGAAACACGAATATGGGGTGTAGCGTGGTGCCTCTCGGTCTGGTGAAGCAGTTGTTCCTGGGGAGCTCTGAGAAAATTCTCATAGACGGAGTCACTTTAGAACTACTTCTTACTTTCCTTGTACGACAACGTCGTACTAATACCTTTTATCTATTTTGTCAATGTATCGCAATCTGAAGATAACTGATACTTTGTATCAACGTCTTTAGAGGTTGGTGACATTTGTCGGTCCGGTCAACTTGCTTGTTGCCTTTTATTACGAAAATCTAGAAATTTTGTCACACTGTCCACTCTTAGCAGCTCAATCGGTTGGTCTTTAGGTTTCATTTGTGCCTTCTTAATCATGAGATATTTGTAGTGGCATTAAGTTGAAGCACCATGGCCAACCAAAAAAAAAAAACTTGAAGCACCATATGGACGAACGTTTTTTATTGGCAAAATTTTTATATCTGCAGTTGATTTTCTAAGAATTTTATCTTCCACTTTTCTTTTGATGAAAATATTTGTCAATATCTCTTCTCTCTTTTTTGAACTATTATTGTATCTGTGAGTGTTTGAAGAACTAGGTAGTTGGCCTCATTTAAGTAGTAGTTATATGATTTATTAAAGCTGTGTTTACCTCAGTCTACCTCTACACTGTAACATCCTATGGAGTTTTATTGCTATCCTAGGAATGCATTTGTTTAAGTCAAGTGCAAGTAAATTTTCCCGCACGTCATGTATTAGTTACTTCTGACGTGAATATGATCTCTAGATTCTCAAGTTGTAATAATTTGAAATGATTCTTCATAAGAAAATTTAGCATTTGCTTGTTTCAACTTCTCCAAAGTAAAAAAAGTAATTATTTTCATTTCCACCAAAATTGAAATATTTTTCAAATTTAAGAAAATCATGAAAATAATATGCACGAGTCTACATGTCAACATATATATATATATAGTGAAAATTTCAAGCACTTGAGATGAAAAAAGATAAATCAAAATGCATGTGTCACAAATTTTGAAAAAGCAAAGAGTCAAAAGTAAACCCAACTTTCGACACACTCTACAGAAGTGTATAATGAGACTTTATCCCTTTACATCGTAGCACTCAGGTAGAAAGGGATATTCTTTCCGTTCATTGCTTAATGAAGTCTACGACTTTTGGTACTTTAGACGCATATCTAAAACTATATACACACCAATTCTATAAAATAAAATTTAAATTTAAAAAAAAAATTGAGATTTTTATAGTTACTCTCCCTTAAAAAACTGAGATCTCTTAGAAGAATCAATTGGCACACCCTTCGTATGGTAAAGTAAAATAAACTTGTCACAGTATTTGCATGTGAGTAAATCTAAAGGAGCACTAAGTGATCCATTAAAAAATCAATGCACTATTTATTATAATAAAAAGTGATTGCCGCTTCGCTAATACATGGCAATCGGGTTAACTAGATGAGATATCGATACTAATCACTTCAAATTCGCTCACGCTTATTACTACCACCACAAGTGCTTCCTTATTTGCCTTTGCCTGTGTGCCGTAAGAGTGTCTAGAAACCCGAGCTGACCCAATCCGAACACGATCCAAACACGAAACAAAATGAGTACATGTTTCGGGTCTTAATATTGTTTAGGTAATGATTATAAAACAAAAAAGCAACCATATAGGTAATGATTATAAAACAAAAAAGCAACCATATTTTGGGTCGGGTTAGGGTTGGAACATTGTTCGACCCTGAATACATTATTAACTCCATGTGTTTGAAACAAACGCGTTCTCCTCTCACCCAAACCTAAACAGTGTGCCGTTGCCTTTGCCTTCGCCTTTTGCTCCTCCGCCTACGGTGGGCGGATATATCACTCTGATTCCCGCCGGTTCAACGTCACCAGTGGAAAATTGGTTGAAGGCGGAGCGCGATTCCGGAGCGCTCAGTATCAGGGAAGCCTCTTGAGATTGGGAAGACACGTCCTTCATCACTGTCTCCGACGCGCGGGGAAGCTTCGGGAACTGCCCGAAACACCTCAACATTAGCGCTTCCTGGAGCATGTTCAGCATCTTCCGCAAGCTCTTGCCCACCACGTCCTTAAGCAGCTCCTCCTTGGCTCTGACCGCTAATTTATCGGACACTTCCCGTGCATTACCATCGCCCCTGTCCTCCAATGTTTCCTCCTTGTCAACACGAAGTCCGTTCGTCGTATCATCATCAACAACGGCTCTGCGTTTAGGCTGAGGAAAGATGGTCTCAGAATCGAAGACCTCAGAGGCCCCACGGCTCTTCTTCCCATTCCGGTTCTGGGAATCCGACAGAGACAGTGGTGATCAAGGGCGAATGGCTTACCAGCGGTGGACGAACATCGGAGTAGGGAAATGGGGCTTAAATAGCCAACGAGAAATCATTTTTCGTGGACCTGGGAAGAACGAAAGTCCACGTTTTAGTAATGGAAAAATGGGTGGCACCATTGACGTTGGACTGATCTTATCTTTTTACTCACTTGAGGGAAGAAGAAGAGGAGCGGAGAATCCTCGAAGAGTTGGCATGATCTGAGGAATTAACTTGGGTGTTTTCGTACGCAATCTCTGCATCTATCCCAAGAAGGAGGGCATGTGATCGATATATCCTCCCTGAATAGCGGTTTGCTTAGATGAAGCAAGCAACTGGTAGAGTGAAAGAGCGATCGCCTGGCCTTCACATTTCAATGGATGAAAAGTTCTGTCTAGAAAAATACAATCCTAGTCCCCCGCCCATTGAACTCGCTAGCTGGGAAACTCAGGCTAGGGCAAAAACACCTTGAATTGCCGAGTGCCGAAAAGGAATGAAAAATAGAAGGAGCTTGCGAAACCAAGAGCCAACAAGTTTCATGAGCCTGTTTTGCTCTCTTTGGAGGAGCAGTGGCCTAAAGGGTATTCATGATCTTAATCGGAAAGGAACCTTAAAGAGACTCTTCTCTACTCTCATTAAACACCTTGGAGTGTATGTTGCCATTTGTGTTCATCGCTTCTATCTGAGAAGAACCTACTAGCAATTCCCCACTCTCTCGACTTGCAAAGTATAAACACTCAACCGTCGGCGGTGCAACCGTTGACTCGATATTGATGCAAGGTAAGTGAACGCCTCGAATGTTGTCCGGAGTACTTTTTTCCCCCCTGAAGTTGGCCTATCCTTCAACTCGTCCTGCAATGGTGATTTTCGGTCCTTGACATGTCTGAGCCGAACGCTTACGGGCCCGTTGCGGTCACGTCTTGGAGGACCACATGAATGGGAACAACACAAAGCAGCGCTAAGATGATCTAAAACGAATTACACGGCTGAGAAAGTCTCTTGATCTGGGCTTGGTCACTTTGGTGGAACAACAACATTACCAATGTCAGGAGTCTGTGTCAAAAAATTTACAGCAATGTTTCATACGGCTATTCAATCATTGGTAATGAGGGTGCTTATCATTTGTCCGCATCAGGTCATTATTGCATTTTACATATATTTTTTAGTGTTTCATTGATATGCACAATGAGGATCCATTCACTCGAAGTTTCCTGAATTTGTTAACATTAGCTTACACGTTGTTGAATTTTTCTCATTCCAGACATGATTTTGCAATGTAATTTCCTCTTCCAATGAAAATCTCCCCATCTCATCTAACATGTGATGTTTAACTAATATTTTGGAGTTTAAATAATATGTGTATTTGTGAAAATCAATAAGTATTATTTCTATTAAATTATGTCTCGAATTTGAGTCATGTATAAGGCTCAATCCATTGTTTAACACACACGATGTACTTAAATGCACCGCACAAGAAGACCAAGAATTAGAATATGTCTGTGCATCGGGGTAATAATGAAGTTTAACAAATCCTCTGCAAGTCAAAGAAAGAGGAAAGTGAAAGAGCCCATGTACACGCCTCCCACGTCCATTTTAAGTCCACCTCATTAAAGCACACGCATGCCCATAAAAATTGGGGGAAGCCTTTGCGGTTCGGTGAGCTTATCTTGGGGACATTTAATGCGTTTATTTTTTGTTATTTTTCTTTGTTTTCTCCTATAAAAGGAGACGACGTCTGAAGACGAAGAGTGGAGACGGCAAGTAGAGAGCTCAGGAGATGAAGTGAGGTCAGAGCTCGGAGAGATTTGTGTGTAGAGTCGAATCGATCGAGTTGAGTTGTTAAACACTAGGGTATTTGGTATAAATTAGGGCTAGGAAACACTTGAATGTATGAGTGATTGTGACTATGTAATTCTCCAATTTATTAGAGGATCATTTGCTGGCTCTTTCATGAATGTAGGTTCCAACATTCGGACCGAACCATTTCTTGTGTCCTTTTATCGTTCATCGTTTCATTTTTCTGTCAATTTCTATAGCTCCCAATTTAATTGGGAAGTTTTGATCTGCTTTCACTACGTCATCAATTATAACAGTTTCAATTTGAATCGCAAGTTTTAGATTTGGTCTCGCTAGAACTGTGATACCAAGAAATTAAAGTGGGGCAAATGTACCCTGGTATGGGCTATACCATGGTAAAGTTGTCGAGCCTCAGACGACTGACAATCATCAATTACTGTTACAATGATTGAACATGATTCTCCATCTCATCATTTGTTAATCCAACAGCTCATAATGAGACCGACAATTTTGCCCGGATTTTATCTCCTGGCATTTTACGAAGGCCCATTAGGTTATGGATCAGAGAAGTGTAAGTCTTGAAAGCTAGAGTAATTCTTGTAGATCAGCAATATCCTTTTCTATAAATATGCTTCTTTCATTTAGTTTCGTGTCGCTTTAATAGATGAACATGATAGAATGGATGATCTTCCTTTAGATCTATAACAGGACAGGGAGAGAAGGATCCTCCAATCCCTACGGAATACTCGGTGTCAGCCATAACTACTCAATGATGAATCGAATTAATTGTTTCATCGTAAAAATCATATAAATTGAGGAGCCTCAACATATTTTCAGAAAACGCGTTCATTCTTTCTGGTTTTTTATGAAGCAATTTCCCATTATCAAGTCCGAGCTAATCTAATACAGAAACTAAATACTACCTTGCAACATTAATTATTAGATACTGTAAAGTATCCCGCGACGGTTCTCCACGGTTTATAAAAGTTGGCCAGCTTAAAAGTAGAAAAACAAGAAAAGAAAAGAGAGGGAATAGAGTAGCGTTATCACACCCCAATGGTAACTACCACCGAGCGAAATATATAAGACAAATCTACGCTTTTTGTGACGAGCTATTTGACTGCATGTGCACGCAAGTTGGTCCGAGGGTGGAACCAATTTATTCATCATTAAACTTCTCAAACTACCACTCATACAACAAACCAGCCAAAGGAGTGCAAACTGCGACTACTTTGTCGCCATATAGGACACACACAAGAGTTTATTCTACATATTTTTGACATAGAGAGAGAGAGAGAGAGAGAGAGAGAGAAGGAAGAACATAGTAAGAGCAATCACGCTTTCATACGACCCATTAGATTCATTCTCATTACCATCTTCGTCCCCCTCCCCCTCCTCCAGCTCCCCCTTTCCCTCCTTTATCTTTAACGATCGTTTTTGGGTATTTAACGCTGAACCCAACAGGTTCAAGGGCGTCGCCGGCAAACTGGTTCCCGAAGGCCGAGGGCGATTCCGGAGCACTCAGTGTCGTGAAAGCCTCTTGGGATGGGGACAACAGGCCCTTCACTTTGATTCCAGTCGCTCTCTGCGACTCGCAGGAAGCTTAGGGAACAACCCGTCGAAACACCTCACCAGAAACGCTTCCTTCCCGTCCGCTGGGAGCTTGTCCAGCATGTTCCCAGGATCTCGCCAAACAAGTCCTTGAGCAGCTCCTCCTTGGCTGTCACGGGCAACTTGTCGAACGTTTCCCCAGCATTACCATTGCCCACGTTCTCCAATGGCTCCTCCTCCCCGTCAACCGGGACTTGGCTCGTCGTATCATCATCGACGATGGCTCCGCTCTTAGGAGGAGGAACAATGGTCTCGGCCTTGTCAGCAAAGTTCATGAGGAAGCCGAACACGGAATCATAGACCTCGGAGGTCTCACTGCTCATCTTCCCGTACTTGGTCTCCGAATCCGGCAGGGACATAGTGGTGATCAAGAGCGAATGGCTTAGTGGCGGGGACGAATTCGAGAGAGTGTTCCGGGCTTTAATAGCGAACAAGAAATCACTTTTCGTGGAGAACTTCACGTCTTCATAATGGAGACTTGGGTAGCTCCATTGGCTTTCCATCATGTCGTGCACGTGATGCTTAGATATTAATACCACGTTTGGGTGAGGAGGAGCTTTCAAGAGCGTAGGTGGGAGATGAAGATAGAGACGAATATAAGTGAAGTGAGAAGGTGATAGAAAGACGTGGATTTTAGTTGCCCGTTTTAGTTGGAGGGATTAGATTTTCACTTGAGAATTTTGGAAATTGAGTTCAGACAATTTCACTCAATTTCGGACAAAAAATGAATTGGAGGGATTATTTGCCCATCCACAGGGCAAATAATAGCATGTAACAAGTATATGGTTGTCGTCCGCGACAACATGTGTCGCCGGTGAGATGAGGCATCAATTGAGGCAAAGTCATCAAGTTCGGGGTTTACTTTGAAACAAACATCAATACGGTTGGTACTTTGAGGAAAATTGCCCACAGAGGGTTGTTTGATTATTTTTTTTCCCTTGTTCAATTATTAAAATCACGCATTTATGTAATAACTTAAATTTTTAAATTGTTGACAATGGTTCCCATAAAATCTTTTATGATATCAAAGCAGATTGTACATAATCCAAATTTTTCTGGTCCCTATGTCTTCCCTATTATATTTTTTCATGTTTTAATCTTAGATCGAAATCTAACTTATGTGCGAAGAGAGTGTTATTTTAAATATTAATTTTGATTCCCCTATTATTAATTTCGACGTCAAAATCCAACTTATGTGTAAGGGAAAGTGATCTATTAAAATAGTAAAATCACGCATTCTTCTAGTTTAAGCTTTTTGAATAGTGGCCCCACGGAATCTTTATATATCTTTACTCAAGCGAGTGAAGAAGAAGAAGGAGATGGGATATTCCATGTAAAGTGGCACGGTTGTGACGTGAGGAATTCATTTGGGTATTTTTTATATGCAATCTCTGGATCGATCCGGGTAGTATGCGATGGATCCAACCTGCCTGGAATAGCCTTTGTATGGATGAAGCAAGCACGAGGTGAAGTGATAGAGTGATGGCCCAGACTTCACGTTTCAATGGATGACAAGTTATATCTAGATCAACACCCACTAAGTCCACTAGTACAAGTGGCTGATGCACATGTACAATGAAAAGGGAAGTTCACTAGGTTTGGTTGACTTAGAAGAATTTCGAATTCAATGGAGAAATTAATTTAAAAAGACTCAGATGACTATCAAGTGTTCACATCGTATGCTATATTCATTTAGTATATTAACTTTCTTTGACAAAGCTTGAGAAGAAACTGTACCAAATGAAATTCACTTGTTTTTCAATGAGTTTGAATGCCCATGGTTTAATGAGAGTTTGATACTTGAGTGCGAAATGTATTTTCGTTGCGTAGTCAAGCGGTGCTATACGTTTTTTCTTCTATGAGAACTAACGTGAATCTCATTATTATTATCTTGTCATTTAATTAATATAATTGATTAGATAAAACCTATGCAATTAGTTCTCGACAAATAAATTATTCCTCCAGCGGAATGCTTTGTTACTTCTTTTTCCAATGATTGCTCGATACGCGGGCCAAGGATTGGGTGAGTTGGATAAAAAATTGAGATTCATACTTGCAAGCAAACTAAAGCAATCAACCAGGCCTGTCTGTTTGTCACTAGACTTGCTGAAATATACGCACACGTGCGGCAAATTGTTTATACATTGATTGACTAAAAAGGCTATATATAAATTAATGGGCATGATGCTCAATGAAGATCCATAATTACTGTATTTTCCTCGAGTCTTATGATATATATCATAATTATGGTATTTTCCTGGAGTCTTATTCTACTAATATATTGATGGCTTTTCTCTTACAAGAATAAATAGTGCCCACCTTCATTTATATTTAATCAGATGTGCATGGAGGTGATGTTTGTAACTTTAATCCATCAATCAAACGCGTGACTAAAAGAGAGAAGAAGAGAGGAATATGCTGACTATCATGAAGAGTGTCAAAGCTTTTCGAGTGCTACAGCAATGCCAAGATACACAGTTTATATCAATCTGAGAAAGCAGAAGCAACACCTAAGACAATAAAAATGAGAAAAAGGGTAAAAAAAAGGGGAAATAACTAAGAAACACAAGAACAAGAGTGACTGATAGCGAACAATAAATAATTCTTGGTCGACTTGGGAAGGACGAAAGTCCTCGTTGTAGTAATGGAAAAATGGGTGGCACCATTCACTTTGAATCGATCTTATATCTTCACTCGCTTGAGTGAAGAAGAAAGGAGTGGAGATCCCGTGGAGAGTATCCCAAGAAGGTGGGCATGTAATTGATCCATCCTCCCCGAGTAGCGCTTCTCATGCAAGACGCAAGCACTTGGTGGAGTGAAAGAGTGATCGCTTGGACTTGGACGTTTGAATGGATGAAAAGATGTGTCTAGAAGAATACAATCCTAGTCTCCCCATTGAGCTCACCGGCTAGGGAACTCACGCTAGATTGAATTGCCGAGTGCCAACAGGGAACTAAAAATAGAAAGAAGCTTGTGAAACCGAAAGGCGACAAGCTACACCAGCCTGTTTTGCTCTTTTTGGAGGAGCAGTGACCTGATCAAAGAGCGACCTCATTTTTCGATACACTCTTCTCGATTCTCAATGCATGCCTCGAAGCATCTATTGATAGCCATGATCACCTGCCAGGATTGTCAAATGATGCTTACATGTGGCGTCATATAGTTACACAAGCTCTGAAAGTTGAAATAGTTTGTTATCATGAAAAGAAGTGATTATTGATATAAGGAGAAGTGGTAGTTGATCGAGAAATGTGGTAATGGTTGGGTTAAAGTATCTTTCCCAAAAGTTGTGTTAATTGGTTGTATGTAAATAGGACCAAATCATACTTTGTTCATCACAACTGTTCAAAAGAACAACAAATCTCTCTTCTTCACAACATTATCTCCTTTTTTTCTTTTCACACACAAGTTTGACAACTCATTTTCCAAGAGGAAAATTAAGTGATTGCTGAACTCAATTTTATACGGGTTTGGTGTATATCCAGGAAATATATTTGTTTTAAACCAATCAACAACAATGGGGCATGTAATGTTGTGAAAATATGGCTTCGAATAGGGTAGAACAATGAAGACGGATCTTTTGAGTACTCGAGTCGGACTTTGAGGCGTGATATCACTTTCTTTAAGGATTTATTTGCCCCACAAAGTTGCTAATGGTCACTGGCAAAATATCCTCCAGGATACAACAAAGTCTCAAATTGAGAATACTAGATAGCAATTCTAGTGTTTCTCCAGGATCTCTCTAGGAAACAATTGAAGAAGATGGCTGTCGTTTTTTCAGAAAGAAGACTTGAAAAGATGAAAATTGATCACACTGTTTTTTCTTCTATCTGACAAGTATATAAAATAGTCTTAAAAATACGAAGACAACTCTTCGTGAAAGGTTGCGAAATGAACAAACACATTCTTTCGAAAATTGCTCAAGTGAACAAATGTGTCCATTCGTAAGAAGTTAAAACCGAACAATTGCAACCCTTCGGAAAAGGTTGCAAACCGAACGGATATCTTTATTCAAAGGTTGTCTTGAAAAGACACAAACAAAATTCGGAATAAAAAATAATAATTATTATTTAATAAATAATATTTCGAAATTATTATTAAATAATTAATTAATTACCGAAAATTCTCAATAAACAAAAAACAACCTTTGAATTGATTAAAATTAATAAGATAACCGTACGAAATAAAAAATAAAATAAAAGACAAAAGGATTAGTGCTAATTAAATCGCGGGCGCGCAAAGTGCTAAGTGCGCCAAATAATCGCGCACCCGCACGCAGGTATGGTGGAGTCTAGCCCCACCCAATCAATCCTTTAAACCTATAAAGGAAATCCCACACTTTTAAACTGGTTTGTTTCTTCCCACCTTTCCCATGTGGGACAAGGTAAAAGGCACTCATTTTTGTTTTAACAAACAAAATTCCAACATGTAATACCTTAAGATAGTGATGATCATCATGTACCAAAGTATCAAAGAATTATAAATTACTACTATATCTTCTCCCGCAATCAAATCTTCCCAACACAGAAGGCCACGACTAAAAGACATCGATTCTTTTTCAGCTAATCCCAATCTTGCATTCAGCTAGAACCACAAGAGAGGTCCAAGCTCATTTTTTTACACTAAGGATTCATGAAATTTTTTGACATGCTTTTTTGCATAATTTTCTTTATAAGTAATTTAAGTTACTTCAACATGTAGGTGATCTATAATTTGTCCACGCTTCACACCCTTCTTGGCTTGTGAAATAAGTAACTTAAGTTTACAAGCCAAAAACAAAATAATAATAAGTAGCTTAAGTTACTTAACAAATAGGCAATAATGCGCCATGCAAGTTGCAACTTGCCATTATATAGAAAAGAAAAGAAAAGAATTGACCAAACTTCTAGGAAACATCTCAATCCATATAGTCCGACCAACCCAACTCAATCCTTAATACATGGATCTAGCCACGAAACCTTATAAAACAAAGCGATATAATTAACAGCATTTAATAACAGATGAGATCCATCACTCAGGTAATTAAGTGAAACCCTGAAGTACATTGCAAAAGTCTCTTCTTCCTCCTTTCTTCTCCAAATTTTTGGATGTTCAAATCGTTACATTTTTAGATTCCGGAAGCTGCTTCTTTTTCCCATGAATTTTCTTTGTTAAAATGGAAAGCTTTATAAGAAACAAATTATGGGAAGCAAGAAAAAAGAATCTCAAATGAAACTTTTGGGAAATATTATAAATGTCACCGGTCTACACAATCAATATATATATGAGTATGACCCATAAGCCAGCAAACTATGACTAGCGATGGAAGTTATATCGTGCAATAAAATTTGCCATTCCATTAATTAAGGTTTCGACAATACGCATGTTCACGAAATAAGAAAACAATATAATCTAATGTAACTTAGATCACGAGAACCAGCAAAAATTATCCACTCTAGATGTATGGCTAACACTATATGTACATGCCAATTCAAATAAATACAATAACATAAATTTAAATAGTCATTCTCCTAAGTAAACTGAGATACCACCAAAAAAATATATTGTCACGTCATTCTTATGGTAGATAAAATGAACTTGTCACAGCATTTGCACGTGAGTGAATCTAGTAACACGCAAAATGCAACTGAGAAAGAAAGGCCAACTAGCCTGACAAGTCATGAATGTGTGCCCTGTTGATAGAGGGATTGGAGGGTGGGGCCGGAGTGTATTAGGCCCAGGGTTCGATCGTTGTGAACATCGCACATCCATTTACATAGAAGAAAGGAGTGAGACCAAAATATATATAATAAGAGTTATCAAACCTATACATAAGGCTCACTAAATTCACTAGTACAAATGTATTCATGTTATGTAATAAATCTTTCGGACCGGAGTTTCTTTCATCTTGACTTTTGTTTGATATAGGTTACATATTCGTATTAAATCCACATATCCACCGATAGACCCATCAAACGGTGGGTCGAGTCGAAAATAGTCTAACCCAAATTGACTCATTTAACTTGCTTTGACTCATTTTCATGCAATACAAATCTAATGACCCATATCAAACCCGACCCAACCTATATTATTATAAATATTTTCATATTTAACCCAATCTAAGAAAATTCATACCCAAACTAAAGTAAGAGTGTGGAGTTAGTAAGGGCGAGATCGAGTAAGGGCAAGAGAGAGTGAAGAGAGAATTATAGATATGGTTTGAATCTAAGTAAATTGTGAAACCATATTATTTTGGGTTTTACCCTTTTAAACTCTTTTACTAATTCATATAACAACCCAGCTCATCAAATATGAGTTAAGTACCCATTTTGACAAGTTTATCTATCGAGCATTAAAAAAAAATACAAAGAAAATTGAGATTGTATCCTCTTTGTCTCCTCAGCACAGTGGTGCTCGGCATCATGGCGGTGTCAACTGTTGCGATAATTAATTATATCGCCTTATTCTTTAACATGACAGCACATTATTTAACAAACAATATGAGAAATTTATAGACGAACACCGATAATTCATTAAGAAAATATTACAATTTTCGATGGACTTTCTTTATTTTAATGAGAAAGTTATTACCATCTCGCTAATACAAGACATTCGGGTTAAGTAGAGGAGAACAACGGCGGTAATCACATAAAATTTGCTCGTGCTTCTTATTACTACTACACCAAGTACTCCCTTATTTGCTTTTGCCTTTTGCTCCTCCGCCAACAATCTTTGGAAATTGCACCTTGAATCCCACCGGTTCAAGGACATCAGGGGGAAACTGGTTGAAGGCGGAGGGCGATTCCAAAGCGCCCGGTGTCACGGAAGCCTCTTGAGATTGGGAAGACACGTCCTCCTTGGCTCTCACGGGCAATTTGTCGGACATTTTCCCTGCATTACCATCGCCCCCCTTCCCCAATAGTTGCTTCTCCTTGACATGGACTCTGTTGGTCGCATCATCATTAGCGATGGCTCCACGCCTGGGCTGAGTAACGATGGTCTTGGAGTCAAAGACCTCGGAGGTCTCACGGCGCTTCGTCCCGTTCTCACTCTGGGTGGACATGGTGGTGATCGAGAGAGAATAACTCAGTGGCGGTGGACGAATTTAAAAGGAGCGTTCTGTGCTTAAATAGCGGACGAGAAAACATCTTTCGTGGAATAGTCCACTTTTTTCATAATGGAAAATTGGGTAGCGCCATTGGCTTTCCATCATCTCATGCACGCGATTTTTAAGATTAAATGCTGCGTTTGGGTGAGGAGGAGCTTTCAAGAGAGTAGGTGGGGGAGGAAGATGAAATGAATATAGTGAAGTGAGGAGGTGATAGAAAGTGAATTATTGGAGTCCGTTTTAGCTGCGAACTTTGGGGATTAGGTTTTAGTTTAAAGATTTTGGGGATAGATTGAAATTTGAGAATTTTGGAAATTGAGTTTAGCCAATTTCGGACAAAAATTGCCCATCGATGAGGCGAATAATGGCACGTAACACATACGTGATCATTGTCCGCGACGACATGTGCCACTAGTGAGAGGCATCAAATGAGACTAATTCATCAAGTTTGGAGTTTACTTAGTAGCAAACATCACTCCTGTAGGTACTTTGAGGAAAATTGCCCAAGGAGGGTTGTATCCATTTCCCCCTATTTAGTTATTAAAATCATGCATTCACGTGATAATTTAGACTTTTTAAAAAGTTGATAGCGGTCCATAAAATTCTTCATAATATCATAATAGATTGTCTTAAATTTAAATCTTTCCAGCTTTTATGTCTTCCTTGTTATATATTTTCAAGTTTTAATCTTAAGTTAAAGTCTAGCTTACGTGCAAAGAGGGTGTTATTTTTAAATATTAAACTTTATTCCCCTATTATTTATTCCTACGTTTTAGTTTTAGCAACTCATGGATAGGGGAAGTGTCATATATGAATAGTAAAACCATGTCTTCTTCTAATAATTCAAAATTTCAAAATAGTGGCCCCATAGAATGTTTCAATAGCAAGTGCAGAAGAAGAAAAGGACGGCTGATGATTCCACGTACAGTGGCATGGTCATGACGTGAGGGATTCATTTGGGTGATATTTATATGCAATCTCTGGATTGGTCCCAGTAGGCGTGCATGCGATGAATCCAACCTCCCTGGAGTAGCGCTTTGCATGGATGAAGCCAAGCACGAGGTGGAGTGACAGAGTGATGGCCCGGACTTCACGTTTCAATGGATGGCAAGTTGTATCTAGACTAGAAGAAGACTCATTAAGTCCACTATTACAAGTGGTTGATGCGCATATACGATGAAAATGTGAGTTCGCTCGTACGGGGCTGTAGGTATCGCAAAAAGGCTTGGTTGACTTAGAAGAATTTTAAATTCAAGGAGAAATTTAAAAAAAAAAAAAAATCAGATGATACTGTCTAATATTCACATCATATAGTATATTCATTTTATAGATTAAAAACTTGAGAAGAAACCGCATCGAAAGGAAATTTACTTACTTCTAAAGGAGTTTGAGTGTCCTTAATTTAATGGGAGTTGATACTTGATTGTGAATTATATTATCATTATGTAATCACATAATGCAATTTTTTTTCTTGAGACCTAACGAAAATCTCATTATTCTTATCATTTGATCGGTATAACTGATCAGATCAAATCTACTCAATTAGTTTTCGACAAATAAATTATTCATTTAATTGCTCGATACGTGGGCCAAGGATTAGGTGAGTTGGAGACACAATGAAAGTCCATGCATTCAAGCAAACTAGAATAAACTACCTGGCCTTTGTCCGTTTCTCACCAGACCAGCTGGAGTGCACCCGCACATGCGGGAAAGTTTTTATTTATTGATTGATTGAAAAGGCTATATAAAAATTAGTGGGCAATGGCATCATGCTCGATGACGAAACAGTCTTGTTGTATTTTTCTCAAGTCTTACGTTAGCATATATTTTCAGCAGATAAGGAAGTCTAATGACCATATAATATTATATTGATGGGTTATGAGTATAAATATAACCCACCATTATTTATATTTAATTAGACGTGCATGGACGTGATGTGCGTAATCTTAATTGACCAATCAAAAATATGATTAAAAGAGAGAGAGAATGAGAGGAATACGTTGACCGTAACGGGAAAGTGTCAAAATATTTCGAGGGCTGCAGCAATGCCAACGGCAAGTGAAGGTACACAGTATAAATTAATCTGAGCAAGCGAGAACAACGAAGAATGGAAAGAAGCGTGGGAAACCAAAAGGCGACAAGTTACACCAGCCTGTTTTTACTCACCATGGAGGAGTAGTGGCCAGTTCGACAAGGAGCCTCATCATTTGAGACACTTCTTGAGTCTCAATACACGTCTTGGGATATACATAGATAGCCATGATCACCTACCAATATTGTCAAACAATGTTTACGTGTGACGTCATAAAGTTACACAAACTCAAAAGGCCACGACTAAAAGACATCGCCCGGTTCTTCCTTGGCTAATCCAATTCTTGTAATCAGCTAGAGCTACGAGAGAGGTCCAAGCTCATATTTTCACACCGAGGATTCATAAAAAATTTTGACTTACTTTTTACATAAACTGCTAATAGTAAGTAATTTAAGTTACTTCAAGACGTAGGTGATCTATAATTTGTCCACGCTTGACAGCCTTTTTGGCTTATATGACTTCAGTTACTTAACCAGTAGGCAGCAATGCGCCACGCAAGTTGCAATTTGTCACTAAAATAAAAATAGAAAAAAGAATTTAGTCAAACTTCTGGGGAACATCGCAATTGAGTACATATATAGACCAGCCAAACCAACACATTCCGCAAGACATGGATCCAGCCACAAAACCTTAAAAAACGAAGTAATATATTTAATATCATCCAATAGCAGATAAGATCCATCACAAGGAATTCAATACATTTTTAGATTCTGGAAGCTGCTTTTTTTTCCGTGAATTTTCTTTTTAAAACTGGAAAGCTCTGTGAAGAACAAAGTGTGAAAAATTAATTTAGTGAAACATTAGAAATGTTACCAATTTGCGCAATCAATATGTATGAGGATGACCCATAAGCCGGCAAATCATAAGAACAGACGCTGGTACAGGTATTGTGCAATAAACTTCGCCATTCCATTTAATGTTCCCCGGCTAAAATACAGAGATCTCTCCAAAAAATTAACGGTCTCACCTTTCTTATGGTAAATTGTTACTGCATTTGCCCATGAATAGATCTATTACGCACGAGTAGGAGCCCCTACAAATGCACATGGAAAGTGCAATTGACAAAGGCAAACTCTTATGTAGAGACGAATCACTCACTAAGTTCGCCATTAAAATTGAATTTCGCGTACTTTAGCCTGATTCATGGAAACAATCTTACGGATCGTACTTTCTCCTATTGTTGTTGAGATATACGTGCAAGCTGTGTTAAAGAAATCTAATATCTGAGAATTAATTTATGTGGAACAGTTATGTTGACACCTGTTTTTAAAGAAACAAAAAAGAAAGAAGAGAAAAACGCTTAGGGGTTGGGTCGGGCCTGATCTGGCCTTGGTCTGGCCCACCCCTCTTTCTATTTTCCTTTTCCCCCGCATGTGCCTAGCCCTTTTCCTTTTCTTCTATTTTTCTCTTCTCCTGCGGCCCAAGCTATTCCCTCTTTTGGCCCGGCCCGCGCCCAGCTTTCTCCCTTCTCCAGCCATCTTCACTCGCAAGACCTGGAAAAAGAAGAAAAGACAGGAGCAGGAGTAGCAGGAGAGGGGATGGGAGAGAAGAGGAGAAGGGACAGGAGCAGAAAGGAAGAGCAGAGGAGAAGGGACAAGGGCAAGGCAGAGAAGAAAGAGGGGAGGAAGAAAGGAGAACTAAGAGCGGGGCAGGAGGGAACGGAGAACAGAGGAGGCGAGAGAGAGCGGAACAGGAGAAAGAGAGGAGAAGATGAGTCTCCGAGCCACCTTACCGTCGCCGACGCATCTCCAGGCAACCGCTACCGCCGCCAACGTGTCTCCGGGCCACCACCCCCGCTTGTGAACCACCCGACCAACGCCGGTCACTGCAATCTCTCCAGAACACAAGTAGACCTTTCGCCAAACACATGGTGTGCATAGTCTACTTACCATGCCCACTATGATCTCTGGGTAGTCAAGTTCGGAGTTAAATAGCACCGACATTGATACGCAACAGGCGACACGACACAACACAATGACGTCCGAAGCGTGTCGTTTTTCCAAAAGAAAGAATTAGATACATTAAACACACGTTTTATAATAAATTTATATTTTTATATATATAATTAAATTCACAAATAAATAACTAATAAAAAAGACTAGAAAGAATTTACGCTAAAGAAATTAATCCACCATTTATTAATATCATTCGGTATTTTAATTTGAAAAATTTAACTCCATTCTAATAATCCATAAAATTCGGAGAAAAAATAAACAATTCACATTCTAGACTTGTGTAACGTATAGGAAGAAAGAGAAAAAAAATTGGAGATGAGTTGTATATTACGGGAAGTAAAAGTCAAAAGAAAAGATGAAATTAAGTTTTCATTCTTTCTCCATTTATTATTTTTACTATTTTTCTTTTTATTTTTCCCATATATACATTTTGACCTCTTATTTATTGAAAATTTTTTAAAATTGATCTCGTGCGTCAAAATCACGTGTCTGAAACTCACATGTCGAAATTCCTAAGAGTGTCGAGAAAATTGACCAAGTATTAAATTTTTCGACACATGTTGACTGAGTGTCGGAAAGTGTCCAAGAGTGTTGGACACATATCGGAGTGTCTGACGCGACACTAAGACTCCCAAAAAGTGTCAATATTTTCTAGGTGCGGAGCGGTTAACTTCTCTATTCTATTACTATTTTCTTTTTATCAATTTCAGTTCTAAATCATAATCCAATTTACATGCGAGGGAAGTGAAATATTCGAATACTAAAATCGCATTTTCATTTAGTAATATGAAAAATAAGTCTTTGTAAGTAGTTTCACAAAATCTCTGCATCGATCCCAAGAAGGAGGGCATGTGATGGATCTGTCCTCTTTGAGTAGTGCTTTGGATAGATTGTCGCGACCTAATTTTTCAGGTTCACCGTCTAAAACCAGGTTAATGAATTTCTAAGCTTAATAGGCAGCTCATTTATCCCAAGCCCATACCAAATCGCGACTTAAGTCTAATTTTTAAACATGCAAAATATTATCTAGAAGTCGCCACTAATCGGTTCTGATAGGTCGATTAGACACCTAAGTAAAATAAAGGGAGATTTATTTTACCTTTTTTTCTGACGAGGCCCAGAGTAAGGGGCATTTCACACTTAAATTTTCTAATGCCCTTTCGATACCATTTCTTTTTTTTTTTTTTTAAAATGTTTTTGCAAGCAGCTTGGATTTATTTTAAGCTAGACTTTACCAATGTCAAAAGGTGATCACACGGGTGCTCAACCATTATTGAATATTCAAATAAATAAATAAATAAATAAATAAATTGCATCACACAAAGCAAACATTTTTTTTTTGGGTTTTCTTAAGAGTTAGAAAAATGCATTTTGAGCTAAATGACCTGATTTTACTAATATGCAAATTCAAATTAAATGGGCCTAATATGCAATCTAATTAACATGCACCTCATGACCTAATTTACTAATGAACATGTTCTAATTAAATAATCCTATTATGCAAACTAGTTAATATGCACCTAGTATTTTTGTATTTTTTATTGAAATTCAAAATTAATAAAAAAACCCTAATTAAGCTATCTAAAAAAGAATAATTTTCTAATTCATTTTTGGGATTAATTTTGACTTAAACCCTATTTTGTCTTAGAAAACTATTTTTTATTTTATTTTTTTTTTTTTTTAAATGAGAATATAAAAATATGTCAATTTGATCTAAGACTATATAAAAAAAAATGGTTGTTTAAGATTGACCCTAACCTATTTTAAAAAGATATCTAAAAATGCAATTCTAAAAATATAATCCAAAAAATAATTTACTAAACCTACGTGTCTAATATGCTCATGCAAAATTTTGATTTTTTTGATTTTTTGATTTTTAGTTTTTTTTTGTAAGACAAGTAATTATTAAATAAATATTAAATCTAAACCATCAACAAAATCAACCAAGGAAGGATTAAAATAATCGAAAAAATAACGTGTTGTCTCACAGGTCAAATTAACAATTATTCTAACCCTATTATCACAACAAAGAGATCAAAATAATTACAAATCGATCCGAAGTCTTACGGACCAAATTAAATAATTATTGTGATTTAACAATCAAATCTCACTAAAAAGCCCATCAATTAAAATAATTAAAAAAAAAATGATCCAATGTCTCTCGGATCAAATTAATAATTATAATAATTCCAGACAAAATCCCTAAGAAAAATGCCTACAAAATTCACGAATATAAACATCCAATATTACAATTTAAATCACTAAACCTAAAAAAATGCTATCAAATAAAATAATAACATGAAAAATAAAAATAAAAATAAACAAACTAAACTACCAAAAGGGGGAACTTGCAGCAGCGTTGGTGGGCGCTGGACGGACGGTGGCCGGCATCGAAACTCCGGCGAGGGCTGGGCAGCAGCAGCAGAGAGAGGCGCGGCGTCGGTGACCGGCGAGTAGCAGTTGAGTCGCGGGTCGGTGCGGTGATGGTAAGCAGCGGCGTTTGGGCGAGCTTGTGGACCGGCTTCGTGGGTTGCTAGGGTCGCGACTACGAAGGGATCTCGAACAGTGGACGATGGCTCGGCTGCTGGCGTGGGCGATGCCGGCGCAACGCTCGCGGACAGAGGCCGCAAGGGGGCGAAGGAGACCCGTGCACAAGGAAGACGATCTGCTTGCTGCTTTTCTTTTTTCTTTTTTTCTCCTGTCTCATCACACGACGTCTCTCTGCTGTCCCTTTCTGCAGAAACCAAAACTCACCTTTTGTGGACTTTGACTCATGCAAAAAGGAAAAATGAAAAATAGAAAAGGACTCCCTTCGTACGAATTCTCTCCCCTATTTTTTTCCTCACGAATTTTTCTCTCGATTTTTGTTTGCTCTGAAAATTTTTCTGAATTCGCTCCCTCTTTTTTTCACGAACTGTTGCCCTTTTATAGCGAAAACCTCTATTGTCTTTAGAAAGTTATGCTTCCTTGATTGCAGGAATTACAGAATTTCATTTCCGATTTCCATCACAAATTAACATTTCGATTTTTCACTCATGTTACCAGAAACGCATCCAAGTTTGTTTTGATTTTTGCAAATAGTTCACTTGATGAGTATAATAATTTGATACTTTCCCTTTGATTTATCGATTTGGTCATTATCCTCACCAATTTTGGGTTTGGTTTCCATTTTGACTTTTCTTCTCTTGATTTTTTGAATATCTAATTGAAGCAAGAATAATTAGTCAGAATTCCCACCTTCCATGCATAATTCAATCAAATCAATTTCCCCCATTTTCATTTTTTTTTCTTTTTATTTGTTCAAAATGCAATTTTATTTTTTCAAAATTAGGTGTCAACATAGATGAAGCAAGCAAATGGTGAAGCGCGAGTGTTGGCCTGGAACTCAGTCTGGGCTAACAAACACTCTCCATTTTCAAGCACGAGAACGGGGGCGAAACATAGAAAGGAGCTTGCAGAACCAAAAGGCAACAAGTTACACAAGCCTGTCTTGCTCTTCTTGGAGGAGCTGTGGCCTGATCGAAAGACACTTCCCAGACTCTCAATATACGCCTCAAAGTATATGTTGCCAATTCTATAAATCGCCAGAATCACATTGCACCTTATCGCTACACCACCAAAATGGGGCTTCATCACTCCCCAAGCACCTTTCCAACGTTGCCATCTACGTTGATCGCTTCTATCCGAGGAGGACCAACTAGAAATTCCCACTCTCTCGACTCTGCAAGTTTAAATGTTAAGTGCAGGCTATTTATTAGAAATTTTTGTGATAAAAGATGCTAAAAAGGAGCGCCTATCAAAGGAAGTAAGTTTTCTCTTTTGTTTCGAAAGCTTGGGCCTTTCATAGCATAGTCGCCTGTAAACGATGCTCTTGAAGGCCCAAGGCCCATTTCCAAATAACTTGCGATGTGGCTTTCTATGGCCGCTCCTCCAGTCCAAGTACACAGCCCACTTGAACACCCTCCAATACCATACCGATTACACTTTGAACGAGGACACCAAGTATTAGAAATAATGGATGTAATGAAAATTCTAAAATTTATTACGAAAGTATATTTAAAGAAGATGAAAAGGAAAAAATGTTAAAAGAAAAGGGGAAAAGGATTAAAGAAGAAAATAAAAATAAAAAAATCAATTGGGATTCTTAAATTAGATTGGGGCGATGGTGGTCAAAGAGGGTTGGCCACATGAGTATTAGCCAATCCTTGCATGGTGGTTGCGCCACCACCACATGCACGAGCAAGAGCCTACGAACCCTCGCCTGCTAGCCACGAGGACTAATAATGCATGCTGATCCTGGCAACGGTCGCTAGCCTTGGCAGGCCCATGCCTAACTCCCCGCAAGGGTCGCCCATCCTTGTCGGCGAAGTAAGGAGGGAAGGTACTGCCCCTTAATTTAATTTTACTTTAAGGTTTGGAGGAAAGTAGTGTCACTCTGACATCATAGAACTTTTCATTAATATAATGGCAACAAAGGAAATATCCTCGTCAGCAAAGTAAGTAAGTGGAGGGGCTACCCCCTTAATTTAAGTTTTCTTTAAGCTTAGGACGAAAATAGTGTCACTCTATCCATCATAGCACTTTTCATTAATAAAATGGCAACATAAAAAAAAAGAAAATAAAAAAAATATATCACGTTAGTATTTTCTATCATTCAAATCTGATGAAGCTAATGGAGTATTTTTTTTTTATTTTTTTTTACATAATTGGACAAGTTTTAGAACTTGATTGTATAACTTAAAAGTTTTAGATCTATAATATAAGCTGCTTTTAGGAATTGTGCTTGTTAACCCTAAGGGCACTAGTTAAAAGAGCACTCCTTAAACACATTTAAATAAGTTGAATCTCGACTTTAAACTCATCACCAACCCATACCACGAGAGAAGTTCATGTGTCAGAGACAAGAACTTTCCTTGTTTGCAAAAGTCTCATAAAATACCTTGGTGTAGATTTGAAGTCATTCTTGTATAGATTTATATCCTCTTATCAAACAAAAGATAAGGACACCATAAGTGTCTAACTTTCACACTATGCCCATTTGAGTACCATAACTATTTTTCTGACCACTTGCGTGCCATAATTTTTAATAAAACGCTCACTCGAGTGCCATAAATTTCAATTGATCACTTAAGTGTCTTTAACTTTTTAAAAACATTCACCCGAGATCATTTTGAGAGAAGTCTCGTTTTTTGGACCTTAGATTCTGTATATCTAGCATCATATACCTTGTTCCGGCGAATTTGTTCTTATATAAGATAAGTGAATTTGAGAGGATAGAAATGTGAGTGAGTTTATTGGCAGAAGCCTATTGGGGCACAAAAACTTGTTCAAGAGCTTAGCGCAGTGCGAAAGGGACGATTTAGGAAACCGCAAAACCTGGTGAATGGAAAACCAGCATAGAGATTGATTCCTGGAAGAGGACTACGACGTCCCTGAATTTCTTCACCGTTTGCACTGAGACCCTGTCGCTCATGATTCTCATGGCTGAAACAAAAAGGTTCCTCAGAGGATCAAGCAGTCATGCCTACCAGTCGTCACAACTTTCGCAGTCATGCAATAATGGAAGAGCACGGTCAGTGGACAGGGCATCTTCTTCTCTGGCAAAGCCTTTCCCAGAAAATAATAAAACAGACGAAATGCTTTTAATTCCGCGGCTAGAAATTATCAATTAGAAAAATGGAGCCAATCTTGCAGCATGTGAATGCATAACCTTCCCTCGAGCGTGAAGGCGGAAGGCTGGTTTGATAGGAGCTCAGTCTCTGCTTACACCGTCTCAACGCAGAAGCTGAAACGCCGTGTGGATAACAATTTGGATGTGCTGGCGAGGAAGTTCAGGGGGGAAAATGGCACTTGAATGTCAGAGGCCAAGTCAATGTGGTGACCTCTGTTTCAGGAGGTCTCAAGACCTCAATCAAGCTGTGATGTCCCAGACTAGGATGGCAATTTCTCATAGGACCCAATCAGAATATGTTGCAGCTTGTGCGTGAGTGGCGCTGGTGAAATAGGGTGAGAAGGAACTTCAGTGAATCACTAATCGAGAATGTACGACAATCGGCATCCTTCTTATGGAAGAACATACTTTCTACAAGACCTCTGCTGAGGCAGGGTTTGTGTTTAGCTGCAAGGGACATTCACGCTAATGATGTGGGAGATCCTCTTTGAAGACATATCTGGGTCATTCTAATGTTCCTGCATTAGTGTATGATGCGGTTCGCAAGTTCGCAACTATGTGAAGACGCAATTCAGCAGTCGAATTTCATTACAGATGCCGAACCCATGAAAGCATATAGATACACAAACTGCTAGGATGGCTTTGCAGGATGCACGTATGAATAAAGTGCAAAGAAAGACTGAATGAAAGTGAGCACTAGAATCAGGAAGGCCGTCAGTGCCGAAATGAAAGACCACGGAGTACCAAAGTACTTGCGCTTCAATCCCGTCCACCGCACCCGCCACCGGTTCCTATGGTATCTGTTCAGGTCCTCCATCACTCCAGCCAGATAGCTCCTGCTAATATCGAACCCCACGTCCTTCCCCAAGTTGTTGAAGAAGCTTGCAACCTCGAAGGAGGTCCCGAAGTAATTCTCCACCACGTGGTGATCCGATAAGAAGCTCGCGTCGTCCCCGGTGGCCATGAGGCACCCCATGAAGGTCACGTAGCTAGTGACATGCTGCGAGCAGTAGCAATAGCACTGCTCGAACGCAACACAATTGAGGAAGAAGGAGCTGGTCAATTCATCGATCGTCAGCGGGGGGATCTCAAGCACTCCCTTGTTGAACCGAATATCGAGCCAACCGTCGCACTTCCTTGGCTTGAATTTCACTCCTGAGCGGCGGAGCTTCGTGACTGACTGGACCAGCTGCAGATACTCAGAGTCGAATTCCCTTGGATCTTCCGGAGGAGGTTGATAAAGCTCATGTGGATCAGGTGGAGCAAGTGCTTGACGTCCGAGACATCGTAGTACTTCTCAAGGACCTCCGGCGGCCGCTGCACGCCATAGTTGAAGAACTGCAGTGCGAGCTTGACGAGAGAGTACTGGTCGTCATCACCAGGGCCCTTCGACATATCGTAGAGCGTTTGGAGGACGAAGAAGGGGACTTGGTTCTCGAGATGAAGGAAGTCGCGCATGAACGCAGTGAACGTCCACAGCATGTTGAAGATCGGGTCGTCGGGGTCGGGCTGGACGATGCCCTCGATCACTCGGAACAACTCGATGATAAAGCAGCCGTCGAGGACCATCATCTCAATCAGCTCCACGCTTCCGAAGTTGAGTGGCTCAGAGTAACAATCTCGAATCTCCTCTTCCCTAGATGCGATGGCATTGAAGTAATCGTTGCAATCAACTCCAAAGTTTCTGGTTCGGGAGACGAGAGTGGAGAAGAACCGCGGCTTGTGCTCTTCGACCATCTGGACGCACTCTTCTTTCCCATGGTGGTACGGGCCGATGGACACGATGCGGGGCTTGTAGGCCTTGGGGTTAACCTCGCGTAGCGTCCCAGGGACCCTAAAGATGCAGCAGGAGTAACTTCCGGCTGAATGCTTCAGACGGGTCGGCCTCTGGCCGAGCCTCCGCTGCAGTACGGATGACCAGTCCCTTCCCGCTTCCGTCGCCACCGTGATCACATGTTGGTGGTTGGCGTGACTGTTCACGGGGTTGGGACCGGCTCCTCCAACCATCTGAACGTCCATCTCGGCTGCCGTACAGCTCCGATGCCAGGTTTCCGCAGGCACTGAAGATGGGGAAGCGACGACCCCGTTGACCTACGGATGGCAGGCTCTCATGCTCCGGCCGGTGATGCTGCAATGGCGATCACCTTTTCCCCACGTTCAGTGAACCAAACCTGGTGGGAGCCAACTGAACAGGCACGATCCCGAGGCATAGCTAATTTTCTACAGCAGCTTTCTTGGCTTTACTTGGACTAGTGGGAGACCGAAGTCGTCCGAACAAACATAAAGAAAGGGGATCAGGAATATTTTTCAACTAACTGAGGTCATGTGTGAACTGCCCCAGTTTTCCTTCATCTTTCCATACGCCGAGGAGCAGAAGCCCTGCTAAAATCGCTAGTAAATAATGGCGGATCAGAAAGCTACCACAGCCTTGATTCTAGTGGCGGATCAATTGATAGAAAACCCGAAGCTTGAGGTTGTATGCAATTTTCTGGTACTGATGTGACTGAGTAAATGCCTGGTTCTAGTGAGACCACTGTAGATGTGCGTGGTGCGCATGCTTTTATTTTAAACCAGAAAGCTCAGCTTTATCTTTAATTTATCTATGGTGCTAACCGAAAATTGACGTTTTGAATATGTAATCGCCAATGATGTGACTGCTTTCGGATATGCACTATTGGTACATTGTGAATGAGACCACCTGAGTTGAAAATTGTGGATAATCCTCCCCACCCTACGTTATTTGCGATTCCCATAAAACTATTCGTTATTTGACAATCACGCGTCCTGATCTAATAAAATCATTTTTTGCAAGAATCAATTGTAGAATCAGAAAAAAATCCTATTAATTCCATCACATGGAAATAAAACATTATTCCGTAATAACGTATGTGTACTAGAATAAATCTGGACCAGTGAACTCTACAATTTAAAAAAAAAAAAAAAAAATCTGCAATTTTAATGATTCCGTATGATATCAAGAAGTTCGTGTAATCATTTGTCCGCGGAGATGTATTTACTACGTGTACTTGTTGCTTCCACTTGGCTGGAGATATTCTCCACGTCCAAAAGGCCAATGAATGCATGCAAATGCTCTTACTGAAGCATTTATTGACAAAGGCAGTCGTATCCTGCGAATGAAAGGAAAAATTACTAGAAATTTTAGACAAAAGTATCAAAAAAAAATTCAAAATGTAGTATATTGAAATTAATTTAATTATAAATCTTTCAATTAAATCAATTTAATTCTAAATATTTTAATAATATGTCAAAATAGTTCATTGAGTCGATTTTATTTAGAAATTCTTTAGCATGAATATCATTATCTTACGTAGCATAACCGATCTAATATGGACATTTTAAAACTTTTTCAAAATTTTCTGAATTTTTTATTACTTCTTTTCCTTTTCCTTTTCTTTTTCTTCTTTTCTTTCCTTTCTACACCGGCCGACCACAGGTCAAGGTCTTCGCACCCTTACTAGCCACAGGTGAGGGTCAAGCCCTTGACCAATCCAAGCAAGGGTCACAACACCAATGCCTAGATAAATCAACATGAGTTGCTTTCTAATAAAAATTACAATATTCATATCTCCACTTAATGATCAGGTTCAAGTGGATAAGTAGGGCTTGGGAAAAATTTTAGCAATATATGCTAGGCATACCATGATTGGTTCACAAAGTTAATATTAAACGATGTGATAAATTATAAGTGGCTATTAATAATGTAATATTTGGGATTATTTTGACCAAGTCAAAGGTCAAATAGTCAAAGAGATGAGAAAAAAAAAGGTCGGCCTGGAGCCCCTCAAAGGGAGAAGCACGCGCCAAACAGAAGGGAAAGAGAGAGAATGAAAGAAAGGATGAGAAAGGGAAAAGAAAGAAAGGGCCTATTGCACGAGGTCTTGCGAAGTCGATTTAACTTGGACTTGTAACGTTTCATAACTATTCGTGTTTTTGTTTGTCCAATCAAAGTAGCTTTCAGAGTTAGGTCATACATTTGAAGTTTTGTGAAATTCGAATAATGAAATTTGATTTTTGAGTTATAGAGTTTTGAGATTTCATAAAAATGGTGGAACCATGGGTTTTGATGAGATTCGTTTTGACACAATGGTTTGGTCGAAATGAAAATTTTAGGATTTCACGTTCGAGCTTCATGTTGTAAACGACTTGAATAATCGCTTCGGTCAAATAACTTGTTAGTCCTTAAGAGTCATTTTCTTAGCATTTAGACATAGTATAACCATTTTATAGTTATAGTATTTTATTCGGTTTTGATGTCTATTCTCGTTTAGTTGTAAGGATCGCAAGTTCGACGATTCGAATAACGTTTGTTATTTGGTCGTAAGCGTTCCCAGATGAATGGTACAATCTCTTCTTTGAGTTTGTAAATTCATATTTCGAAAATAAAATGAAGTAGTTATGTTATGAATCAAGCTAAACACCGTTCAGATTCGTTTGAATACTGCTATAATCACTCCTAGCCAGAAGTACTGGAAACTCGTCAAACGACACTTCTCTGTTGATAATAGGTGAATTTAACTTCAGGCACCACAATCGATAACCCCTCTCATCTCGTGCATAGCCTAGGAATATGCACTTTCTTACCCTTCCATCGAGCTTACCATCACTCGCTCGAACATCACATGGGCAACCAAATATTCTAAGAACAGAATAATCAGCAACGTTACCTAACCACACTTCTTCGGGAGTCCGATATCCAATCGCAGTCGATGGGGATCTATTCATCAGGTAGCACGCCATACTTAGCGCATCCGCTAGGAATCTCCTAGCCATACCAGCACTAGAGAGCATTTTATGGGCTGTCTCTAATAATGTTTGCTCATCAATTCCGCAACATATTGTGGTTCATCAGCATTAGTGCAGTGTTTCACTATGCCTTCTTTCATGCAGAATTCGTTTAACAGCTTTAAGCAAAACTCCATGCTACGTCGGCCTGCACTTTGCTTGATCATGTTACCCAGTCTCATTTCGATCAAAAGCTACCAACTACTTGATCCCGATAACAAAGACATCAAAGCGGGTGCCTAAGCACAAATGCCAGGCCCACGTCTTCATCGAGTAGTCATCAACAATCGTTAGCATATATCTAGCACTCTTCCTCGAAGGAAACCGCGACAACCTGTGAACATTCAAGTGAATTAACTGCACCCAATTTCCGTGGTTTCTTTAACAATCATACTGAACTGCACTTTCCGCCATTAATCTAAATCACAGCACTTGCATACATTCAGTTCATTAGAAATATAACCACATAACATATTTCTTTCACTTAAAACCTTCAGGCTTCTCTTGCTAATGTGCCCCAAACGCATATACCATAATTCAGACTCTCGAATAGATGCATCTAACATCTCCGCAGCAAAATTTGTCACTGTCTCACCTTGAAGCTCATACAGGCCACTGTGCTTGATTCCTTTCATTATTATCGAAGCACCTCGAACAATTTTCAGAATTCCCACATTTTGAAATATATCGATACCACTGAATCCAAGGCACTCAAGAAATTAAGTTCTTCTTCAACTCTGGAACGTGCCTCACTCCATCAATGTCCTCACGATATCATCATGCATTCTGATTCTAACATTGTCAACACCAATAACATCATATTCAGCATTGTTCCCCAACTGCACTTTATTATTATCCATGCATTGATAAGTAGTAAACCAATTTCTATTTGGTGTGACATGGAAAGAACAACAGCAGAATCCATAGTCCATCCATCAAACAATGAATCATTAGTAATGAGACAAGACATAATCGGCATTATCTGCTACATTTGCAACATTATCAACGCAGAATCAACTATAATTCCCTTACCCTTCTCATTCTTCAGCTTAAGGCAATTCCTTCTAAGATGCCCCATCTTGCCACAACTCTAACAGACAACATCACCAGTCCTAGACTAACCACGCCTATTCATATTAGTACTACTCTTACCCACACGTGTTCTAAATCTTTCTCTATTTTCACCTACTAAAGCAGTAGATATAGGTTCGCCAGATTCTCTTCTACGGATGTCCTCACTCAGAATCAAATCTCAAACCCCATCAAATGTCAAACTTGTTGACCTAAAGGAATTACTAACAACAGTAACAGTAGTATTCCAACTATCAGGCAATGAGGATAATAGAATCAAAGCACATACCTCATCTTCAAAGTCAATCTCAACTAAACTCAATTGACTAACAATCACATTGAATTCATTAATATGATCCGCAACTGACGCACCTTCGCTCATCTTCAAATTAAACAAACGTCGCATCAAATAGACCTTGTTGATCGCAGAGGGCTTCTCATACTTATCTGATAGGGCTTGCATCAAATCAGTAGTGGTTTTCTCCTTCAAGATGTTAAACGCGACGTTACGAGCCAACATCAGCTGAATAAAACCCATAGCTCGTCTATCTAGCAAATCTCAATCAGCTTGCTTCATCAACTCTAGTTTCTCCCCAGATAAGAGCAAGTGTAATTTCATCTAGTAAAGATAATCTTCAATCTGCATCTTCCAAAAACTAAAATCATTCCCATCAAATCTGTCAATTCTCACTTTTACTTCTTACATTACTATCGATTAAAGCTTCCAACTTAGCCAAACGTGACTCTAATACCACTTGTTGCGAAAAGGTGAGTGATTGAACAATAATATAAACAGAAGAAGAAAATAAATCGGACACCGTAAAGACCTACGTCCGCGAGGAGAGTAGCGACGAATTTCACTATAGATCAAGCGATACAAGGAGATTACACACTCGAGTCACTCAAACACTCTCAGGTGTTTCCAAACTAATTACACCCATTAACATGCGCAGTGTTTAGTCCCGAAATTCCTTAAGAAATAGTCTCAATTTCACGGGAATTACACGCATATCTTACCACAAGATTTAATTGGCTTAAACACTAAATCTTCTTGGATGTAATTCACGAACAAGAACGACAAGAAAAATCCCTCCCAAGCACTCGATGACAAGACGGCGCTTCAAGAACACTTCTTCATGATCAACCCTGTGCCACCCACGGGCCACGGCCACAAGTCTAGATATATATAAGTGAGACCTTTATTCTTTTGCCATCTTCTCATAGGATTATGTTTCCTATCTTAAAACGATTTTATCAAAATATATCTCCTGTATATTTTAAACAAAATCAAGTCCAAGTCAAAGTTGGACTTTCCTATTTAGCAGCCAAACTCTCCAATGCATATTCAAATTTTGGGAAGTTAATCTTTGGATCTTCTTTTCGATTTCGAACGTCCACAACATATCCGGTCGAATATTCAAAACTTTCACATTTGGCTTAAACTCAAGACATATCTTAATAGAAGTAATCGTGGCAATCAAATCCAGAGCATTTGGTTCAAGAGATAAGAGCAGTGAAGAACCGTGGTTTGTGCTCTTCGATCATCTGGACGCATTCTCTCCCACGGTGTATGGGCCAATAGACACGATGCGAGGCGTGTAGGCCTTGGGTCGATCTCGACCAGGGTCCAGGGGACTCTGACGATGCAGCAGGAGTAATTGCCGGATGAATGCTTCAGACAGGTCAGCCGCTGGCTGAGCCACTGATGCACCATGGATGACCAGTCGTGCCCCGTCTATGTCGCCACCGTGACCACATGGTGGTGGTTGTCGTGATCATTCACGTGGTTGGGGTTGGCTCCCCCAAATATTTGAACCTCTATCTCTCGGCTGCTGTAGGGCTCTGATATCAGGCTTTCGCAGGAGCTCGAAATGGGGAAGAGACGACCTCGTTGACCAGCGGACTCTGGTGCTCCGAATGATGACGCTGCAATTGCAGTGAGCTTTTTGGCACATCCAGTGAACCAAACATGGTAGAAGCCAATTAAACAGACACGAATCCAAGGCATAGCTAATTTTATATTGAAGTTTTCTTGGTTTTACTTGGACTGGCGGAAGACCTGAAGTCCTCTGATCAAA